>WTXG01000061.1:0-184367 GCA_022496185.1 Multifurca ochricompacta | reverse complement strand
AGAAGGCGTTGAAGTTGGCAGACCAAACTTGCCAGTTGGAGCCATCAAGACGCTCCAACTTGGAGGAGGGAGGGAAGACAATTGAGGACGGCATTTTGAGATGTATAAAGGTTCCTGGTTCCAAGGAGCAGTTAGAACCAGTGCCCAGGTCTCGCTTAAGAGTGCCACCCCATACTGTGGCGCTATGCTTCAGAACCTAAGAAGGTCCTGCCTCTGTTGTGCGACTTTCTAGGTATAGTAAAGCTGTCTAGCGCAATCCTGTAACTAGACATAAGCTCTGGTAGACTAGCCAGAGTGTCTAGTGTAAACAAGACTGGGAGTCATGTCATGGAGGAGCCAACCGCAAGTTCCATTAGAGACAAAGGGTGTATAGCCCTTCCTCTAATGCTGGTGGTGGAGTCCATGATTAAGCCCTAGATGATTGGGGCCATGACTAAGTAGATTTCTAGTCTGTCTCTGGTAGGGCGTGGTTACCCTACAAAGGCAACGGATACTTATGCCCAGAGATGAAGACTATATCTACTATGTATAGACTATAGTAGTGCAGCCTACTTGTATCGAGCCCAAGCGTCATGGGAGTGACTACCCATGCCTTGTTCTAGACCCTAAACTCCGCATGCGGGTCGCTAAACCCGGCTTACAGACAGAGCCAAGCATTGGCTGGACTTAAAGCCACAAGCTTCTGGCTATAGGCCTACTAAGACTATCTATGGGACGAAGACCCAGCTACAACTATGAAAGTTACTAATACCTAGTGCGCACTCAAGGAGCTCAAGGTGTTTCACCCGCTTAGGGTCCCTCATCACCTTTTGCAAGAACCCCAAAGGGCTAGCCAAACAGTTCAGGATGAGCAGTGAACTGCGTCATCCTGTGGGGTGTTAAGGTGCACAGAACGTAAATAGAAAAGCTCACTGGAAGAAGCTGGTGGGAAAGACTTTGAAGCTTTAGTGAGCTTGATGTGCAAGAGCGAGTTGGGCTGTTTTATGAACAAAGGAAATTTAAACAGTCAGTATGAGCGGCAGGGCCCATAACCTGTCAAACAATTCATGCTGCTGGTTATACTGACTGTGGTTAGTAGCGGTTTAGGCTAGAAAGACAAGTATACTTCAGAGGTTGAAGAAACTCTATATTACTATTCTACTGACCTAGAAAGACAAGTATCTACAAGAGACGTTAGTCAAAGGAAAGTAGAAAGTATAGTATGACTTACACTTCAGAGGTTGAAGAAACTCTGAAGTGGAAGAGACGAAACAGACTCCCTTATATACCCATGGGGGCCAGGGGAAGTGGTCTGTGCGCACTGGGAATAAGTCCACAAGTGCCGGACAATAAACAGAGAGGGATAAAGGCCATTGGCCAATGAGATATCACATGCTTACTGCGCATTACTAAGTCCATCACTAATCAGCTGAGTAAGAAGAAAAAGAAGTGTAATAAAGATAACATAAAAAGTCCGATACTCCGGAATCTAATCTAATCTACAGCTGAAGCGAACCTTAGATGCCTGAAGCATCTCCAGACACATCCTGTGTCAACATTAACAACTTCTGAAGTGCTCTAGTCACTTCCACATCTGTGTCTGCCCTGCCAGAGGAGATAAGGCAAACAGCATGCTGAGCATTTCTCTCTGTCAGCTTCCTTGGTCTCCCTCCATTTGACTTGGGATGGTAAGGGCAGTATTTATGACCCATCTTGAGATGATAATAGTGCCATGGCCAGTCATAGTTGACACTTTATGGGCAGATTTGCCTGAAGTGAGGAGGGAGATGATGTGAGTCCTTTTGGCAGCAGAGAGGGCATGCATGGTAAGAAGCAAGTGTTCTTGATGATTATTTGGTGTGTGTTCAACTTATTAAACATTGTCACATGACTGTCAATGCATTCCCATGACCACCAGATACTGGTTTTGTCATCTCACATGTTGGCCACAAAACCGTTCCAATGATAATGCCTCACAAAGCATTTTATATATCATGAACCACTGATCCAATTGACATTAATATAGGCTCTAATTGAAGCTTAGATGCTACACTATCATCTACTAATTTCTACTAATTTTGGAAATTATTCTCATTGTGTGGTAGGTCAATCTCTTCAGGGTGGCCAAACATTGGAACGATTTTGTGGGCTACTGTAAGTCCACAGGTGCCGGACAAAGTCCAAATAATAAACAAGAGGGATAAAGGCCATTGGCCAATGGTAATCACATGCTTGTACATCATTACTAAGGTACATCAGTCAGCTACTGTGGAACATAAGAAAGAAAGTAATAATGATATTGTAATGGGTGAAGCTCCATGTACACTTAGAAACAGGAAGGGCTAAGATGGAAGTGACCTAAGTTGTTGGGCATACCATGGAGGCAAATGTCATGCATCAAGCAATGACCAGGAACTGTGTCACCCACAGTGGTTTATTCAACCATGATGACAGTGTTCTGAAACTGGAAGAAGCTGCAGCCCCAAGAGGACAAGATCCAAAGGATCGAGTCACACAGGGAGGCAGTATACGATTAGCACTATGTATCAAACTCTGTAGACAGTTGCTCACCTGCAGCCCCAAGAGGACAAGATGGGGGCTACAGGCTGTTACAGGGGGTCTTATATACATTTCTCAGTGTAACAAGGTAAGCAGTAGGTGTAAGCAAGAATCAGCAAGTATCAGTCAGCTGTATTGCTGACTGAGCCTTATCTTTGTGATTCATAAGCTGCTTTACTCTGCTGACTGATCATACTCCCACATTATGACATCATAATGATGTCACTGTGGAGTAGATAACTGATATGTAGTCTAGCCCTTAGGTCTGGAACATGTCTATCTACTGATACATGTGATTCTGTGCTATAATTGGCCATGGCCCAACCTGGGCCCTTATCTAGAGCTCCACTTACCTAGAACCTTCTAGGCTGGACTCCTCTTATCTTGATAGCAGCTCTACTTGGTCTAGAACTGTCTAGGCTGTGGGGCCTCTGCTTTATTGTGGTAAACACAATAGAAAGTTGACTTGTTATTGTTGAGTGGCTCTTGTCATGTGATTTGCTGACTAAGCAGCATGTGACTATTACATGTGACTTGGTCACATGATCCCATGTCATGACTACATTCCCATGATCACGTGTTGAGACTGCTGGGTTATCTTCCCACAGTCATGTGATCCAAAAAGGGGAAAAGAAAAGGAAAAATAAAGTAGAGCTGTGACAGATATGATAAAAAGTCTGAAACTCCGATATCTAATCTAGTCCACGAAGTAGCTAATCTAATCTCCTGATGCCTGAAGCATCACTGAACACATTCAGTGTTCAACACTATCTACTGACCTAGACAAAGACATTCTATATACAAGAGTTAGTCTTAAGGTATTGTTACAACACCACTCTTTTCCCTTCCTCACACTGAGCCAGCTCCCTTACACCACCCTTGACCTTTCCCCTTCACTAAACCACTGTCTCCTGCCCTCTTTGGCCCCTGATCCCTGATGCCCTTGGTATGCTGCCTTGGGACCTTCTTGATGCCTGTGGTCTGTGTGCCCAGGACCTTACCCTGATGCCTGTGACCTGTTGCTCACAGGACCAACCTCCCTTGCCACCATTTACACCTAACCTGATTGTTACGCTCAGCAGGGCGCTCTGTGTGCGACATGCACAGGTCGACGCGGGTCCATTGCCTTAGCCAGGAGCCTAGCTTGGTAAGGCTAGGCTCCAGGCTACTGTCTAGCTTCAGAGTGGACTAAAGGTTGGTGCTATAACCAAGCACAGAGGGAGACGGGATGAGTCAACCAAAGGGAGCTAATCCCCTAAGGCTGTTAAGCAGGGATGAGGCCCAGTTGCCATGCCAGAGGCACACCAAGCACACTGGGGACCTAGGAGGCAGCAGAGGGGTTCAAAGAGAAGGGTACACACCCATTGCCAGAGGCAATGGGAGGTCCCTTCAAGGATCTCAAGGATGTAAGGAAGGGGAAAGGGCTTCTGATGTATTGGGGTCTAAGATCTCTAGGCTGAAGGCACAAGAGGTCAAATCTGGGGTCGTACAAACTGTCTACAGGGTCTTATATACTGTATGGGGGTCTAGTCTGTAGCTAATCCAAGATGGGGTCAGAGTCCTTATCGTCCAATAGATAAGAGGTCAAATATAGTCCATGATAAGGATAAGCCTTATCAGAAGCATAATCATGTGGGGCAGCCCCACAGGAGTCATATCAGTGTGGGAGGATTCCCACCAGGGTCAGGGGCGAATGGGGAGATGACAGGCCCCATAGAAGTTGGATCAGTGTGGGAATACTCCCACAGGAGTCAGAGGAGAGGGTCGAGTGACTGATGGGTCAGATGATCTAAGGGGTCATGATCAAGGTCCATGGTCACATGGTCAAAGGGGTCATGTGGTCTGAGGTCATGTGGTCAAGGGTCACATGGCAGGTCATGGCTTTGAGTCCATGTCATGTGCCTACAGGTCATGTGGTCTGGAGGGGCAAATGCAAGCCAAAGTCATCTTGTGTGCAGAGTCAGGTTTGGCAGGGACAGTGTCAGAGATCCCATGGGTGTCAGCCACAGGGACAGGGCATGGATGCTGGCCAAGACAGAGGCCGAGTATCAGGGGAAGAGGGAATGCAGCCATCAGCACAGTAGCTGAACTAGTAGTGAGTCAGGTGCAGGTGTCAAGGGCAAGGGGTCCTGAGAGCGTCATGTCACAGGCATCAGGGTGGGGTCCTGGGCATATAAGCCACAGGCATCAGGTAGGGTCCCAAGGTGGCAAGTCAAGGGCATCGGGTCAAAGGTCCTAGGTGCAAGGTCATAGGCATCTGGGTTCTGGGGCCAAAGTGGTCAAGAGATGGTGGAGTAAGGGAGTGGACAGTCAAGTGTGGGAAAAGGGGAGGGGCACAGTATGAGGGTCAGGAAAAGAGTAGGTTCGTAACACTGATGGTAGTTCTGCTGCTATACTGTTGGATGTACATCACCCTTCCTTATTGCCTTGGCTTATGCCTTGGCCAGTACCCCTGTCCCTGTGCTTGACACCCATAGGATCTCTGACACTGTCCCTGCCAAACCTGACTCTGCACACAAGACGACTTTGGCTTGCATTTGCCCCTCCAGACCACATGACCTGTAGGCACATGACATGGACTCAAAGCCATGACCTGTCATGTGACCCTTGACCACATGACCTCAGACCATGTGACCCCCTTTGACCATGTGACCTTGGGCTTTGATCATGACCCCTTAGATCATCTGACCCATCAGTCACTTGACCCTCTTCTCTGACTCCTGTGGGAGTATTCCCACACTGATCTGACTCCTGTGGGACCTGTCATTTCCCCATTCACCCCTGACCCTGGTGGGAATCCTCCCACACTGATATGACTCCTGTGGGGCTGCCCCACATGATTATGCTTCTGATAAGGCTTATCCTTATCATGGACTATATTTGACATCTTATCTGCTATTGGATGATAAGGACTCTGACCCTGTTCCTGATTAGCTACAAACCAGAGCCTCATACAGTATATAAGACCCTGTAGACAGTTTGTACACCCCTAGATTTGACCTCTTGGGCCTTCAGCCTAGAGATCTTAGACCCCCAATACATCAGAAGCCTTTTCCCCTTTTTTGCATCCTTGAGATCCCTGCAGGGACCCCCATTGCCTCTGGCAATGGGTGTGTACCCTTCCTTTTGAACCCCTTTGCCACTCCCTAAGGGCTCCAGTGCACTTGGTGTGCTTCCGGCACAGCAACTGGGCCCTGTCCCCACTTAACAGCCTTAGGGGATTAGCTCCCTTTGGCTGGCTCATCCTGTCTCCCTCTGTGCTTGATTATAGCACCAAACCTTAACCAATTCCAAAGCTAGACAGTGCCCAGAGTCTAGCCTTATTGTGCTAGGCTCAAGGCTGAGGTAATGGACCCATGCTGACCCGTGCATGCTGCACAGAACACTCTGCTGAGTGTAACAGGTATGATAGAGAGTAAAGTAAAAGGAACTTATGCTTCAGAGGTAGAAGAAACTCTGAAGTGTAAGGGAGGAAACAGACACCCTTATATACCCCAAGGGATGGTCTGTGTGCACTGGGAATAAGTCCACAAGTGCCAGACAATAAACTAAGAGGGAGAAATGCCATTGGGCAAAGGAGAATCACATGTAAACTATGATTACTAAGTCTATCAGTAAGCTGCTGAGTAATGTGAGAAAGAAATGTAATAATGATAACATAAAAAGTCCAATACTCCAAGATCTAATCTAATCAGACAGCAAAACTGAAACTCAGATGCCTGAAGCATCTCCAGATATGTCCTGTGTCAACATGATCTGATCAGCACACCCTGCATTTCATGTTTTTTTGTGTTTTTTCATGTTTGTATAGATAACACAACTGATTCTTGTCTCAATTTAGATCAGACACATGATCTGACTTGAAATTTTGTAGGATAGTAGTTATATGAATATAGTTTCTGTATAAGCAATTTTGAATGTATCTGATGGCCTCAAGTCCTACAAATGCATCATTTTCCACATTCTGTGCATTCTGTGCAGTTTTCAACAGGCATCTTTCATGTTATCTACATTATATGACAGCATTATATTATAGCAAAGGCATTGTGAATTTAATGACATAAAAAGACCAGTTTTTATCAGTCTTCTGGTGATGCTTGAAAGTCTAAGACCAGTAACTGCATGAAGTGAAAAGTCCATTAACCATAACCATGGTTCAGTCTTTTTTCAGTTAGGTTTGGTCCAGTTCCAGTTATTTTTTGGTTAAGCTAACCAGACCTTCACACCCTATTCAATAGAGTGATAGCAACTACTTTATTACAGTAGTTATACAGTGGCTTTTATATACATTCTATGTACTATATCAGCTACTAGATTAAATGAATGCATTATCTCATTATCTTGTTTAATGATGTGATTTGATTGTATGTCAGATTTTAGATGTATATCCTAAGTATCTAATTAATTTGTGAATGCATTTCTGTTGTGTTATCTATGCATGATCACAATCATGTTGGACCAATGGAAGATCACAGCTGTGATTGTTAAGTCAACCTTCCTTAATAGGAAGGAGATCAGACCAATATGCTGGTCCATGTGATGCAATGTAGTTGCTGCCCTATGCAGCCTGTAGATACATGCAGGCCTTGTTTCAGTAAACTAATTTGATAATTAGATTATAGAATAGCCTTAAGTAGTCTAGAGTGTATTTTAGATAGTGCCAGACCAGCAGAATTGATTGCACATTAATCAAACAGTTGCATCATGATTTTCAAGAGAGTGGATCACTGATAACACTTTTATTCTACACCACACTGTTGATCTGCTTTGATATTTCATAGGATAACACTAGAATATATTCACAGAAACCCTGTAGCATACATCAAATGAACTCTTGTCATTTGTTTGCTACAGATGTATTTTATCATTACATTTCTGCTGATCTTGTCAATGACTGATGACCACTTATATCTGCCAAACCTGCTTGTTACAGTCCCTGCAGAGTAACCCCATTTTCTTCACCCTTCCCAATGACGACCCCTCTTTACCACCTACTCTGCACTTCCTGATTATGTCTCCATCCTGGGACCCATCATGTGCCCTACTCCCATCCTCATGACTCGCTTTGGACTTGTTGATGTGCAGTTTACCTAGGTTTGCCTCTTTATCTCCTTATCTCTTTATCTCCTTATCATTACAACCAGACACTTACTTAATCCCCTATCAGAAGCAAGGCTTTATGCCATCTGCTTTTGTATATTCGGGCCCACTTGACTCCATTGTTCTTATCTCATAGGCACTCACTAGATTATGTATATAAGTCTGCCATAGCTACATTGTAGACTCCAGACCTGACTTATTGAATACATTGGTGCTTGTCTTCTGGACATCCCCTTGGATCTCTGACTCATTCGTCTCAGTGCTTTCGGCACTCTTCCACTCAACATCGTCTTAGGGAACAGCCCCTTTGACTTTGACTTCTCCCAGTAAACTCCAAGGAGCCTTATTGGTCCCTTACCTGAAACCATGAATTACACTGTCACACAAGTCATGTGGAACATTGTTATGAACCCCATTGCATCGTCTTATTTTCTTTCTCCATCACGTGACATACCATTTGGCCCTGTTTGCCTCTTTGTTGACTGTGTTATGACGGGCGTTGTACTTGTTTGCCCCTTATCTATGACTCGACTTCTTGCTTATCTGTGACTCATACTTTACATCAGAACTCTTACGTATTTTCCCACCAGAATCGCGACTATACCAGATCCATCTACGTATATTCTCACCTGGCCCACATTGACTCCGTTCCCCATTCGGTTACATTACGACTTTGTTGATACATCAAGTATGACACTCTGATTCAGACTCCGATCTCTATTACGTATATAAGGCCTGCCTAGATAGCCTGTATACCTTAGACTCGACTTCTTAATCGACTTGGTGCATTACCTTCTGGGTGATCTCTAAAGACCCGACTCTAGAATCGTCTCAGTGCTTTTGGCACTCTTCCGCTCACCAGTACTCAGGGATTAGCTCCTTGGTATTGACTCGTCATCCGATCTCTGTGTACTTGAAAGACAGTACACCCCTGACTTTGTAGTTCTGCTACATGACTTATCACACGTTGTGACAAACGCCCGCACCAGGCGTTACATTAAGTTGAGTCTCTCCCCACCGTGGCTTCGTCCAGCCGCAGTCAGACCTTGCACAATGAAGAACTTATCGACCGCCAAGACGAGGATAATCTTTCACAACAAGTCCTTGGCTCTGCCGTCTGGAAAGACTTTGAAACCAAGTTTGGATACTATGTCTATCACGATGATCAGTACCAGCCAGTTGAATACAATGAACAGAAACAGGTCTGGTACCGTATCTGTTACTCTAGAAGCCACCGTTCCTGGGTTACTACAGGACCTGCCCTGCCAGAGTACGGCCTAGGACCTTGGAGAGAGAATCCTCCAGCCATCGTCACCGACTCAGAAACAGAAGAATACATTGAAGAAAGCAGTGAAGACGCACAAGTTATAGCCACAGATTTTACGGCTCAAACAGTTGCACCAGAGAGTACTACGTTCAGAACATCTGCTTTAGTCTCTCCCCAGATCGTACGACAGACCTCAGACACCCCGACTATCATTCATCCAACAATGTCAACCATTGCTGCACAATTACCAGATCCCACTCCAGTTGTCCCTGCTCTGAACCTCCCTCCCCCCATCAGGACGCCTTACGGGAGTCCTGCCGACTACATTCACTGGTGACCAATCTCAGAGCAAAAAGTTCATGCTCGAGTTCGAGACGTTCAAAAACTTCAATCATGACGTCCCACAAATCGTGAACCCCTTCCAATGCACCAACCTCTTCCTCTCACTTATCAGAGGGGATTCCGTCGACAACTGGACAATGGAGCAGATAGAATGGCTGAACGACAGAGTTACAGCTGGAATCAGAACCACAGACGAGGATCTGTGGGATGTAGTGGTGCAAAGATTTAAAGATGCCTTCACGGATGGGCAGGCCAAACAGAAAGCCACCAGAGAACTGAAGTCCCTCAAAATGGAGAGAGGGGACTTGGATGGCTATGTAGCCAGATTTCGCAACCTGGCCAAGAGAGCGGGGTATGATGTGAATGAAGAGGCAACGCTCGACCTCTTCTCCCAGGGGCTGCCCAACCCTCTGGTGAAAAATATCATCCAATTCCATCACCCCGAATCATGGAGCCAGTGGACGAGTGCTGCTAGGACGCAGCAACAGGACTATCTAGATTTCCAAACATGCTTTGGAGTAGACACAAAGAAGGGCAAAACCCGAGATCAATGGAAGACGGTGTTTGGGGTAAAACCTACTACCTCACGAGACCCCAATGCCATGGATACATCAGCAGACTGCACCAAAGCCTGTGCAGCCCTCACCAACAATGAAAAAAGAAACCTTATGAAGGAAGGGTGTTGCTTTCACTGCCGAGCACAAGGGCACATGTCGCGCTTTTGCCCTAAGAAAACAGTCCATGCTGCTGAAACAATGGTAGCCACTGCCTCCACAATACCGCCAATCCAGAACCTGCCTACTCCAGTAAAAGAAAACCCAGCAACTACCCCAAAAACTAAAGAACAAAAGGCGGCAGCAATATGGGAACATATGATGAATGAGGACAAGGCAGTATGCGCCCTGATCGTTGATAAGGCCCTTGGCCAGAAGGATTTTTGATTGGCTCGACCCCATCGGCCTGGGCAAGAGCACTCCATGTAACTTCTGTATACACTAGTCGTTTCAAGTCTCTAAAAATACCAGTACACTTTGAAACCAAGCAGAAGATGGCTGACAGACGAATATTGATCGACTCTGGAGCAACGGATAACTTCATCAGTCAAAGACTCCAAAGAACATTAGGACTGGGGACACAGTTACTCCCCCAGGAGAAAAACATATGGAACATAGATGGAATGGCTAACAAAGCTGGAAAGATCACGCACTGCTGTGACTTGGAAGTACAGGTTGGGGAGCGAACCAAACAACTTCGCTTCCTCATCACAGATCTGGGAGATGAAGACATGGTTTTGGGGTACCCGTGGCTCGCAGCATTTGAACCCAAGATTAACTGGGCGGAAGCGACAATGGACAAAGACTTCTACCCAGTCCTTATTACGTCCCTGGGATACGACTATGCTGCGCAATACCCCCTAACCCATGCTATCGTCATGGGGTCAGCCATCACCTGGAGTGACATGGAACCTGTGGATCAGGTGTATTGCTATGTTACGAAAGCATCAGAATTGGCCCAGGCAGAGGCACAGAAAAACCTGGAAAAGACATTTGAAGAGGTGGTGCCGGTAGAATACCATCAGCACTGGAAGGTTTTCTCAGAAGAAGAGTCGCAGCGCTTCCCTCCGTCTCGCCCTTGGGATCATGCCATTGACTTTGTCCCGAATGCCCCACAAGCAGTAGATTGTAAGATTTACCCACTGTCCCAACCTGAAAAGGAGGCGCTCTCCACCTTCTTGGAGGAACACCTGGCGAAAGGATACATACGACCCTCCAACTCACCTTACACTTCACCCTTCTTTTTCATTAAAAAGAAGGATGGGAAACTGCGACTGGTACAGGACTACAGACAGATTAATGAACTTACGGTGAAAAACAACTACCCACTCCCTCTGATCTCGGAAATCATCGATAAAATGTGTGACAAAGCCTTGTTCTCAAAGATGGACGTTCGCTGGGGTTACAATAATATTCGTATTTGAGAAGGCGACCAGCCCAAGGCTGCCTTTAAGACCAATCAAGGACTTTTTGAACCCAACGTCATGTTCTTTGGCTTGACAAACTCACCAGCAACCTTCCAGTCCATGATGAATCATATTTTCTGAGACCTAATCCTTACGGAAGAAGTTGTGGTGTATATGGATGACATCCTAGTGGCTACAAAAGACAACATTCATCATCACCGGACCCGAGTTCATGAAGTACTGGAAATCCTGGCAAAATACGACCTCTATTTGAAACCCGCCAAGTGCTCCTTTGAGCAAAAGACCGTCGAATATTTAGGCATTATCCTGGAAGGGGGGCAAGTATGCATGGACCCCATAAAAGTACAAGGCATTCGAGAATGGTCTATTCCACAATGTACCAAAGACGTCAGATCATTCATTGGTTTTTGCAATTTCTACCGACGCTTTGTCAAGGGATTCTCAGCCATCACCTGACCACTCAATGACTTGTTAAAAAAGGATGTGCCCTGGCACTGGGACAAAACACAACAGAAGGCATTTGACCAGATAAAAGTGATCATTAGCTCCGAACCAGTTCTCATTCAGCCCGACCTGGCCAAACCCTTTGAACTAGAAGTTGACACCTCTATGTATGCCAACGGCACGGTTTTATCACAGAAAGATATGGGAGGAATCCTTCATCCAGTTGCATTCTATTCCGAGACATTCTCATCGGCAGAAAGGAACTACGACATTTGGGACAGGGAACTGTTGGCTATTGTAAAAGCATTACGACACTGGCGACCATATTTGGCTGGATCCCCACACAAGACCATCATCTATACGGACCACTCCAACCTTCTTTACTGGAGAGAGCCTCACAAGATCAGTCGACGAATAGCACAAGAAGTTTTAGAGCTCGAAGTGTCACAGCTAGGTGCAATGCTGTGTCAATATCTGGGTTTCAAGGTCGTCTATCAAGACTTTAAGAGTCTTAAGTCAAGTCAAAGTATGCCTGGTCAATGGGGCACGTGCGCGAGACAGAGTCGAGCAGAGACGCTAAGTCCTGCCACAAGTTTCTGGGGATAGAAGTCCTTCTAAGGCGCAAGCTTAGAGGGTTCAAGTAGAGGTCTTTCAGTTCAGTGAAGTGAGTCCCAAGCACCTGTATTGGATACAGAAGAACAGACTTAAGGTCTTGTCCTGTACTACCTAGGCTTTATATACATGTTCAGTACTTATGAGGGTTGGTTCTGGTAGTTACTAGAGCGTTCACTAGGTAGTCTAATGGTTGTACAGTAGAATACCCCAGAAGAATAAAGAAGGGAGAGGGGTTGTGCCCTCTGGATGTTGATCAGTAAGCCACTAAGTGGATCAGTAAGCGAATCAGTCAGCATGTAAGTAATAAGTCCCCCATAAGCAAGTCATGTGTGTATCTGTGTGATATAGTAAATATTTAGAAAAGAAAAGGAAAAACACATGGTGCACATGACATAAATGTTAGTGGATGAAACCGTCACACGAAGAGTACAACTTCACGCTCAAGCACCTACCGGGGGCCTGTAATGCATGAGCTGACGCCTTGTCCAGACCAACCGGACGTGATGAAGGAGGAAACGACAACAACAATATTGTCATGTTACCAGAGGATGTCTTTGCGAAGACCGCTGTCATTAGCCTCCACAATATGGATTTATGGGCCCAAGTGACACAGAACATGAACCAGGAACTGTGCAAATCCTGGGCAGAGCCGCACAACATAAAGATGAAAGACAGCCTCTGGTGGAAAGATGGCGATCAATTGGTTGTCACCAGTGGCGACAACGTTAAGAGGGGGGTGATGTGACAGAATTCTCCCTGCGACGTTACTAATGACTTGACATCATGTTTCACCAGTGTTTTGCTTACTGAGGGCCTAACCCCTCCTAATTCTCCTTAGTTCTAGCTCATTCTACTGCACAACCATTTAGATACTATGTCATAGTCCTAGAACCTTCTATTTACTATGACATAGCTAGAACTACTTGTATTTAAAGTACAGTAAAGTAGAGAGACAGACCTAAGTCTGTTCTCTTGTGTTCAATCAAAGGTGCTTTGGACTTCATCAAATCCTCTCAGTTAGAGCCCCACTTGAACTCTCCAAGATGTGACTTGGAGAGCCTTCATCATCTTGAACTTGTTGCAGGACTTAGAGTCTCTGCTGTTGACCTCGAATCTCACGCGCATGCCCTCTGACTTCATCATGGGCTTGACCAGAACTTGACTTTGCTGTGACCTAGAGCCTTGACTTATCTTGACGCAACTTGGGAGGCTAGCTCCCACACGATCCCCGACACAGTTCCGCACCTAACTGTGACAGGTGATCCATTTTCACCATGACCTTCCCTCTGCAGGACACCCTGGGATTGCAAATACTTATGCCCTTGCCAAACGAGATTACTGGTGGCCAAACATGAAGAAGGATGTCGAAGCCTATGTCAAAGGATGTGCAGAATGCCAGGCAAATAAAGTAAACACTCACCCAAGACCGCCAGCACTTTCACCTATCACACCAGTTGCGACAGCCCCCTTCCAAACCATCACTATGGATTTTATCATCAAGCTCCCACAGTCACAAGGATATGACTCGATACTCACCATCACAGACCATGACTGTTCAAAAGCAGCCCTCTTTATCCCCTGCAATGAGATGATATCCGCAGAAGGAGTCGCGAAACTTTACCTGAACCATGTCTACTGGCATTACGGACTTCCCCAAAAGATCATTTCAGACTGAGACCTGCGATTTGCATCCATGTTCGCTCAAGCCCTCTGTAAACGTCTAGACATCCAGCAGAACATCTCCACAGCATACCACCCTCAAACAGATGGTCAGTCGGAACGTACGAATCAATGGCTGGAACAATATCTTTGATTCTGGTGTAACAAATGACAGAACAACTGGGCAGAATGGCTGGCGACGGCTGAGTTCGCACATAATAGTTGGCCCAACAGAATGACGAAAGCCACTCCCTTCTCCCTTATTATGGGATGGGACCCTCGCACTATGTGGACAGATAAACCCACAAATGTACCATCCGTGACACAGCATATTGGCCAATGGGAAGAAATACGAGAATCAGCCAATAGAAATCTTCAGAAGGCGCAAAGGACCCTGGCCGGGAAGCCTACAAAGTTTACGCCCTACCAGGCCGGAGATCAAGTCTGGTTAGAAGGACGTAATATCTGCACATCACATCCAACGGCAAAATTAGCTCCCAGACGCCATGGCCCCTTTACGATTGAACAGAAGCTTTCAGACATCACGTACAAGCTCACGTTACCTGTTACCTGGAAAATACATCCCATCTTCCATGCCGGTCTTCTGACACTGTACAAAGAAACCTCCATTCATGGACAGAATTTTCCCAGACCTCCCCCTGACCTAGTTGACGGAGAGCCAGAATGGGAAGTAGAACGTATCGCTGACACGAAATGGAAGGGTTGAGGGCGCAATCGGAAGCTCCACTATTTGATCAAATGGAAGGGATTCCCAGATGCCAACAACTCGTGGGAACCTGCTGCGGATGTCTTTGCACCCAAGCTTATTGAAGACTTCTATAGACACCACCCAGAGGCAGATAAAGAGCAAGGCAGAATACAGACTGTTGGTCTAACCAGTCCCCCACAATCAACCTGAACAACATCTATGTCTCCATCCCACGTCCACGCCTCTGCCACCATTGATGCGTTTCCCCTATCTACTCCTGTGCATCCTCCTTCTCGTCCACTTTCTCCTATTAACTACGATGCAACCGCCCAAGTGGCTGAAGGGGACAGAATCATCAACATCAACAAAGATTTTAATCTGCCCGAACACCCCCATCCCAACGACCTGATCAATGTAGACTTTGGTGATGAGTCCCCTGAATTCCCATTCTTTCCGAACGACCCCAACTCGCAATTCTACTTCCCACTCATGATCCCATCCTCCAAGAACAACAGCACTACAGAGGTGGCCAAGTATATTTACTACACCAATGAAGGTATGGATGTAGCGGGGTGTTTGGAAAAGGGAGGACCTGTCTATGGGGCCCCAGTCTATTTGGAAGAAAAGAACGTCGATCGACTACATTGCGTCCTGGGGCCTGAACATCTACAGCATCTCTCAGCCCATGACCCACGCACCTTTGCTATCAATGAGGTGCTCCGGGACCTACGTATGCCACGACTGACTGCTGAGATTGCGCAGCTCCGCAAGTTCCAGGCGCTCCGGGACAACTTGGAGATGCAACGTCGTGACTATGAGCGACAAATGGTAAAAATTAACCAAGGGGTCTTCGATATAGAGCATCACCTGGCGAGCATCAGGACAAGATTGGAACGGGGAGAGGCATACCAAATCATCTCTGAACGGTACACTGATATATTTGCATGACCACTCCCTCGTCGCCGCCTCGACCTTGTGCCCTGACTGAACCCCCACTGCTTCGAAATGCCACGTCTCCATGAAAATCCCGATGGCAAGCTTTGCTGGCGCTGTAGCAGCAAATACCACCTCAGCTGGTGCTGCCCAACAGCTAAGAAATGGTGCTGACATTGTCAGAGTACCTCACACTGGAGTCACCAATGTTTATTCCGACGACTTACGCAGGCCCCCACCGTTCAGAACCCCTCAGGGTGGTGCAGCAAATGTCTCTCCCACAATGCTGGTCACCGAGAGCTCAACTGTCATGTTTACGACAGCTGCTTTCGCTGTGGGAGGCGAGGGCCCTATGGTTTTCTATGAACACACGTTTGCCCCACAGACGAAGAAAAGGAGAACTACGATGCAGACCATTACACCATAGCTGACAACTATCTCTCCTTGGTCCAGGATGACGATGGTATGCCAATCTAGCTGGCTCTGCTAGGACTTAAAGAGGGGGTAATGTTACGAACCCCATTGCATCATCTTATTTTCTTTCTCCATCACATGACATACCATTTGGCCCTGTTTGCCTCTTTGTTGACTGTGTTATGATGGGCATTGTACTTGTTTGCCCCTTATCTATGACTCGACTTCTTGCTTATCTGTGACTCATACTTTACATCAGAACTCTTACATATTTTCCCACCAGAATCACGACTATACTGGATCCGTCTACGTATATTCTCACCTGGCCCACATTGACTCCGTTCCCCATTTGGTTACATTACGACTTTGTTGATACATCGAGTACGACACTCCGATTCAGACTCCGATCTCTATTATGTATATAAGGCCTGCCTAGATAGCCTGTATACCTTAGACTCAACTTCTTAATCGACTTGGTGCATTACCTTCTGGGTGATCTCTAAAGACCTGACTCTAGAATCGTCTCAGTGCTTTTGGCACTCTTCCGCTCACCAGTACTCGGGGATTAGCTCCTTGGTATTGACTCGTCATCCGATCTCTGTGTACTTGAAAGACAGTACACCCCTGACTTCATAGTTCTGCTACATGACTTATCACACGCCATGATGAACGCCCACACCAGGCGTTACAAACATCCTGCACTGGACATAACACTGCTGCATGGGTACAGGTTTCTGGTGGGTTGGGAGTTGTATACCTGTACCTGTACCCATCAAATCCTGCAGCACTTACCCATGCAGGTATGAAAACCCTTGCTGATCCCTAATCACACCACACCAGATGTAACATTCTGTGAAGAGTCACTAAGCAAATCAGATAAGTGATAACCATCAGTCTCCAGTCACCTGATGCAGAGTAAGCAAAGTAATGTGATCACTGTAGTAAGTAAAGAAAGAAAATAACAAGAATACATCATAGCATCTGTGAAAAATCATATATAGACACAAGATAGCTATTGCTCCCACCCCTTAGCATAAATCTTATCCTGAGTAGTAGTTTGCCTAGATTAGCTACTGTATCATTTCTAAATAAGAATGTGGAAATTCCTCACAGATTGCTGAATTTCCTATATGGTCAATGTTTCTGGCCCATCTTAGACAGGACTTCATCCAAACACTTCTGATCCAACTTTTGCCACATTGGAACATGTGCTTTCTTGTGCAAGGCAAGTGCTTTCTCAAACATGTCTCTGGCACCTTCCAGGTTCAACCTCTCCATATACACTTTGCCAAGACCATGCAAGTCATTCCCTTGGCCCATGACATAATTGGCAATCTTGTGAAGGTCTAAGGCCTCATAATATGAGGTCCAGCCTTGTCTAACTGTCTCAACATTAAATATGTATCTCCAAGTCCTAGGTGATCATTTCCTTGCCACTGGACAGAACCAGCAATTTGTGAAGTTCCAAGGCATTTTATATGATACCTCAGCCTCACCAGGCCTTTTCAGTTTTAAATATGTGTCTCCAAGCCCTTTGTGAACATCCCCTGACCTAGGACATCATTGGCTGCCTTATGAAACTCCAAGGCATTTTTATATGAAGCCTCAGCCTCATCTAGCTTGTTCATTCTTAGATATGTGTCTCCAAGTCCTCTATGATCATTTCCCTGACCCAGAGTAGAATTAGCAATCTTGTGGAGTTTCAAGGCATTTTTATATGAGGCTTCAGCCTCTTGAAGCCTGCCCAGCCTTGTATATATACTCCCAAGTCCTTTGTGATTATTTCCTTGACCCAGGACATCATTAGCAATCTTGTGAAGTTTCAAAGCCTTCTGATGTGAACTCTCTGCCTCATCTAGTGCATTTAATAGTTGATAAAGTTCACTAAGATGTGTTAAGATTCCTGCATGTAGGGAGCTGTTATTATATGGGCTTGATGAACACAGCCTTTCTGCTTCTTGTGCTTATATTTTGCATTTTCAAAGTCACTGGCAAAATAGTACACTCTTCCCCATATTTGAAGACATCTTATTATTAATGATGAGTCACTCTGCCTCTGTTGTAAGGTTTCAACAGTTTGGCTGATCAACTTGTCTGAAAAATCTCCTATGCCAGCATGAAATTGGTAAATGTGATAATGGCACCAACAAGATTTGAAATATCCCCATAGTTTGACTTTAGAGATCAAATAGCATGGCTTTTGTGTTATTTACTTCTAGCACCATCTCAGCATGCTTCTTATGCTGTACTGTAGATGGCTCAGAAGATGCTAGGTTGATATAGTAGCCCTGGAGTGAATTTTTATGCTTTGATGATATGAAGTTTTGTTGATTACAGAAGTGACGAATGATGGGATGAGTTTGATATCTCTCTGAATTGCATTTATAAGGCTGCACTGCTGCAAGACATGCAAGTTTGATAGGATATCCATATCAACAAGGATCTCTTCAAATCTTCCCAGTTGTTCTGTATGAATTCCATCTGGTAACATGCTTAGAATTCCAAGTAGATCCTTAGCAGATGGATTGGCTCTCATCTTGCCACTATTAATGGATAGTTGGATTGAGTATTCCAAATTAAACAGCTTGTGTGTCTGGCCTGTTTGAATGAGCCCTGTCTGCTTTTTATGCCACTCTTTCAAAAGCAGCACAGGTGGCATTGCTTGAGCAAGATGGGCCAACAGGTTAACAGCAAGTGGAATATAATCCACAGTTTTGATAAGTTCCTGAGCAGATTCATCATAATTGCCTGCAATCTGTCCCCATATTTCCCTTGCAGCATCAAGAGTGAGAGTTGTTAATGAGGGTAGGAAAGGTTGTGTCCAGTGTGTCTGGGCGGGCCGCACAGTCCCCCGCATCGTGACTAGCACAGTAACACGATGGAGCTCCGTGATCCTGGATAGTAGCTCCTCAACAGGATATTTCACTTCACTAGCCTGATCCAGGGTGATTCAAAGTTGTCAAGACAGAGAATGGTATCTTTTGAATTCAACTTGGCACAGATATGAGCCCAGGAAGCATCTGAGCCTTCATCTAGGACACCAAGTGTCTTTGCAAGCTCAACCAACAGAGCACCAGACGAGAAGACTGATTCACAGGCAACAAAATACCGAGCATTCCCAAAGTGCTCTTGAACACGGAATGAGTGAGTGCCGCATTTGCAAGGGTGGTTTTGCCATAACCGCCAGGTCCTAGGATTGCGATACGGGCAGGACGAGACTGAATGCCGTCGAAAACCATGTGAAGGATAATAGCGAGCTCAGTATCTCGTCCAAAAAATATTTGAGGTGACCGTGGCTCTTGAGGCATGGACCTTGGTGATTGTCAGTGCAGACACACATCACAAGTATCAAGAAAATCACCTACATGATGTTACTGGACTGACCAGACAGACCAGTGGGGATGACCTATCAAATATTCGTAAGAGCTATTACCACTTTTTACCAGCGGCATGTATACCTTGCGCCTGTCAACGAGTTGTGCAAAACGCACATCCAAAACCAACTCGGCCTGGAGTCAATTAGTTGGGCAAGTGAGAGGGATGAAAATTCCAAGACTGACCTGGAAGGTCTGAAGCACGTTTGAAAGCTCGCCGTCATATTGCTTGACTTTCCGTAGCAAATCTCTGCGCAAAAGAACCTTCCTAACATGACCAACTCCACGCTTTGCTTAAGCGCGCCTTCAATCCCACCCAGTTCACTTGTGTACGATGAGCCAGTGATAAATTATCAAGAATATTGAACGTACGTCTGAAGGGACTGCAAGATCGTACGGAGACCGGGGGGAGATCGTTTTCCTCTAAGTCATATTTCTGGCACGACTCCCGACATTTACAACGAGGCTGGCGACTCGACCAAGCTTGCGCATCACAACACCCCACTCTTCCTTATTCTGCTTTACTTCCTGTCCGAAAAATAGTTAGCACATAAATCAAGCGAAGAATGGCCAGGCACTCACATCTCGCATGGTGAGAACTTGGAGAAGGAGGCCCGCAACGGCGGAAATATAAGGTATCTTTCCCATCAAAGAGCTTGCCTCTTTCAAGACAGCGAGCGAAGTCTCAATCGTGCTCGTGAAACGTCAACATTCTACCGATCGGCTCGGATGAGAAGGGATTGAGGTGAATGCTGGATAAGGCAGATTGTTGAGTCATAGAGTAAGTAAACCATGGCAAGGATACTTACAGACCGGTTTACTTCCGCTAGATGATGCATTAAACACCCTGCGGAATGTTCCCCTGAATGAGAATGATTTGGAATCCATATCTTTCGACTTGTAGCAGCCAGGAACGTTTGGTATAATGAGAAAGCTAATGACACGTCGTTCGCACGAGGTGTGGGAGAACGTGACACGTGACGTAATCGAACTTATGGTCGTGGTGCATTCACTCTAATGTTTTTAGATTCATGAGCAAGAACCGAGACAGCTATTGGACAACTGGTGCTTTGTGTGAGATATCATGTCCATTGGGTCCATTCTACACGGGAAGTCCGGTATTCGGCACCCCTGTCTATCTTTTGATGTTTCATATTGATGGAAGCATCCAGTTATGAGTCTACCGGACCTACCTAATCCCAGCATGCCAGTACGAAGGTGCCCGACAGTAAGTGCCATAGGTAGGATGACATGATTGAGCGCAGCACTTCTTCTCGTCCATTTTTTCTAGCTCCGCCGTGTTTTCATGCTCGTAGCAGGTTACCGACACTAGTAGTGAGTTTTTTTATGACAGGCAAAATTTAAACGGGACTCCCTGAAGACAGTGATCCTCATGCCACCTTGCAACCAATCTGACCTCAAAATAAGTTGCAAGGCTATTATTGTAAGTGCAGTATCACGATCTCGAATGATTTTGTGATCTTCGTCATCAACATCGCCTTCCAGTCTATTTAGCGAGCCCCGGATTCGGGCCGGGCAATCCCTCTATCCCATTAACAATCAACTTTTCTTTCTTTGATTTGCTGTCTGCCATTCCTCTCTCACTTTTCTGTCTTGTTTAAGTAGCGTGTTGCCGCTGATGGAACCAATATTCTTGAAGGCAAGCTTCACTGGCGAACTTTACTCCCGCTGATTTTAAGAACAGCTCGGAATGGCTCAGATCTGGATTCTTAGCTCATGGTTATATTCATGCCGCATCATTGTAATGGGAAATAATAGGGCTTTTTTCCTTGTGTTGGACAGCGACATACTCACCGCCTTGAATCGTTCCTAAACCCCGCCCCCATCCTTCTCGACCCAGATGAGCAAGGCCTTTATCACATTATCGCAACATTCCTCACTCTCGAGTCGGCATCAACCAGAATCAGTTTCGCGATTCTCTCCTAACTTCTGGCCCACGAGTAAACACGCCATTAGGTGTCTTCATCGCAGATACTTAAACAAGGCAAGATAGCTGGATGCTGGCCTGTGTGCTACCCAGTACAGCGGCCCCGTCTCATGACGCAACTCTGCCTCCTACAGCACAACTTTATCACCCTAGAGGCTAACTGAAAAGGTTCACATGTCAGTTTCCCTCGGACCTCTGGCCTATAATTCACCCCGCAGCTGTAATTCCGCTGCGCGCTCATGGGCCACATAGCTGGCTGTCGCAAATAACGGGATCGTATACTCCGAAGGCGGTAACAAAGTTGTGAGGCCGCCCGAATACTTAATCTCTGTCGTAGTGGAGATTTTTTGTCTTTGCTAAAGACGGTCGAACGGATTATTTTATCACTATTACTTTCGTGTCATAGGGAAATCTTCCTACCGACGCGTGCTGCGATGCCTAGGACTACTAGATCCGACCCAAATCTCGAGAGGGGTGTGTGTGTCATAGTTTGGTTCGAATTCAGCTCGCTCGGGTATTTGTGACACAAGTCGGTATCTGCGGGGGCGTGGACCTCTTGACTCAGATTCTGCAATATCGTTCGTGCTGTAAGACTGAGAGTAAACGGAGAACGTTTGATGAAATGACAAACGTAACAATCCACCGCATCGCCCCCACCACCCTTGCACTACTCGTTTTGGCCCAAGTAGCCTGACCGAACAGGGTCTACGTGTTCTCGTGTTCTCACTCAGCCGTAGCACACTCGAGGTCTGAGAGTCATTACGTCCAGCGTTGACTAGAGGGCACTACCAGTGATGCGAGATCCCCTATTGCACGCCCCTCTGGAAAACAGAATCCTCGTTGGGTAGGGTAGGTTTCGATTCTGACTGCTAGTGGAACAGGGAACAGCGTTCCAGAATATTCTTCGATCAATGTTTCTTCACTTCCAACGGGAGGAGAAAAAGCATGCCTCGGTCGACGATGGACAGCGATAGGGGTGTATTGCATTCACTATTGATAGCTATGTGATTGTACTTCGAGTCGAGAGAAGTCGTTTGAAGTGCGCAAGGGTATCCTCATCGTCCTTACCGTTGACTATTCTGGTGACTACTGTTTATCAATTAATAACCGAAGGCTGAAACAAGACTTGACTGATGGGTAGAGGTAGGGGCTGTTAGAGACGACACGGAAAACGAAAACTGGGGGCCTCATGATATGGCTATGTCGCAGCAAGGGAGCGAAGTGTAGCTCGGGACGAACTCAAGAGAGAGCTCAGATAGTGATTTGACGCATTCGTTCCAGGTTGCAGTGGTTTCAGATTTACTTGTAACTGGAAGCGAAGCAAAGAACGAGAGCTCGAGTTGAGTTTGATGAGCTTGATGTGCGAGTTGAAGGACAAGGTAAATCTGACAGTATACAAGATCGCATTGTATGCAGGACTGTCATAGTACCAATAGCATTGATGCGTTCGTAGTGAATTCCAGTAATGACGAGGCAGCGCACCTGTTTCATGGGTGGGATCCAACAGATACACAGGGGAGGCTAGGTTACCTTGACCATGTGCGTTCTGTGGCTGCGTGTCGGACAGAGGTGTAAGGACCGAATCAGCGGCAACAAGTGGTAAGCGACATCGGTACAGCGATGGAATAACCTTGTCATGGTAAGATATACCATTTAAAAGCAAAAGCAAATCGCCGAGCCTAACAGACTTGCACCCTCTGGCAGGTGGCATGGGAGCCGGTAACACGGCTCAGCTGACATGATCTCACAAAGCAAGCAAAGCCCACCCGTCAACCCAACCGTCAAACCAACTGGGCCCTCTCATCACCGCCCACGACGACAACGACAACGACGACGGAATAAACGGTAGTAAGAGGCGACAATTAGCTCTCCAGCGATGCTTCTCCCCCGCCGTCACCCGCGCTTCTCTTTCCTCCTCGCCTCCCTCCTTACCATCTCCCTTCTCCTTTTGCTTCCCCGCTCACCCTAGCAGCATTTCAACCCTCTTCTACCCCGCCAAATCGATCACTCAGACCCTCCGCAGCTAATGAAGGGCTCGCTGCGAAGATACGACGCTCTGAACGCTCCTATCAGAAGATGCTGCGTGGGCGCGATGCCCTCATTTCAAAAGTTGGACCCACACCACGTTACGTGGCTCTGTGAGTCCGATTTTGCCCCTCGGTTTCGCAGGTGGTTTCGTTCTGACACAGGACAGCTTTCCACCAGACAAGGAACCATGGCCGCCATATACCGTTTGTAAGTATTTTTGTTGCTTTTAAAAACAAAAAACAAAAAACAAAGCAAAAAAAAAACACCCTCTCAAATAACCCTCACTAATTTGTCGTTGTCAGGGGATTTTTTTCCACCCGCATTTTCCTGCCCACACGAACTGGAACGTATAGGAGCACTTGGTGACGGTGGGAAATGGGTCTGTGGATTATCTCGACTACAAGAAAAAGAGAATTGTGTGGTTTATTCAGTCGGTACGCCTGATTGTCCCTCCCCCCCTACCCCCAACCCCCTCTTTCCATTGTCCACCTTTTGATTCCGCTTGCTTCTTCAGGATCCCCGGCAGATGCTTCTTTCGAAGCTGAATTACTCGCTCGAACTCGCCATTGCCAACTTTTTGTGTTCGATCACACCGCGTCAGGCCTACCGCGAGCCCTCTCATCCCCTGCCTCCCTGCCGACTGCGCTCAGCGAGTTTTATGCTCCATTGGACGTGTCCGCTTATGATGGCAGGCGAGAATATTGGGACTCACGAGGCACAGCGCAACGTGCTCATTTCAAACGATACCGCGTTGCCGGATATGATGCTCAGGCGACGAATGATTCTCCAAAAACTCACACCCTTGAATCGCTTATGCGTCAAAATGGTGCGTGATGTCCTGTTTCTGTCCCCCCCTCCCCCTCTCTAAGCCTTCGCGTCGCACGGTTTTCGTCCTCAATTTTTGTTACTACTCAAACGCAGGGCATACACACATTGACATATTGAAGATCGACCTCGAAGGCTGGGAATTCGACACACTTACCGCTTTCCTGATACCCAGCATGGAATATAGCGCCGAAAAACCACGAGTGGCGCCGGTGTCGGAAATGTTACTCGAGTTGCACTTGTGGAATCGCGAATTCTTGGATTTACTCAACTGGTGGACCGTCCTGGAGCGCGCAGGGCTGCGGGCAGTAGCGCGGGAGCCCAACTTGGTGTATCAGAACTATAATCGTCTGCAGGGTGCAGAACTCGCTGAGGTGAGTTGCCGTCATCAAATGAGATAGATGTATGTAAATTTTAGGTGCTGACTGGTGCGGCAGTACACGTTCCTCAACGTGGCGATACCCAACGTGTTTATTTCCGATGATAACCACACGTCATCATCTCCGCTTTCACCGCCCGCACGTGGACCGCCAGAACCTGCTGAACCTCCTGTGGCACCTATTCATGAAGACGACGAACAAATACGCTGACCGGCGGTATTGAGACGTCTGCCATGTCATGGGTGGGAGAACGTTTGTGAAAACCTTGGTTCTAGAGCTACTGATACGGATGTATATATGAACGTTGTGCAGTTGGGATCTCGTTACATGCATGTAGTTGATTACCGTACACGGCTACCCACACGACCACACCTCTGCCGAAAAATGCCGGGATGTAGTGTGTCGTGCCCCTGATACCCATATATACTCACATTAGGCCTGGACAGGTGATGGCCCATATATAAATAAGTTATGAAAAAAATCGGGATCGTTGAATCATTGTCAAATCGTGTGAGAACATGTTAGCATCAACAGATAGTCCGAGGGGTCGCTACCCACTCCCCCCAATAACAAGGCGCACACAAACAAAACGACTCATGCTTGAGCGACGTGCGTAACGCCAAATTCGACAATAGGTGGCCCGCTATTGCTACGGTGTAAGGTCCCACGGGGAGGGGGGACGGGCATTGAGATGAGAACTGCCAAGTGGACAGGAGCAGAGGGCAGCGCCGGTGAGAGGGGAAGAGCGGGTGGGTCATTTAATGCGGGCGTTAACGGGGGATTTGAGGGCCGGCGGCCGGTGCCGCTGATTAATGATGAGATGCGCCGCAGTCGTGATCTCCATGAGGTGGACCGAGACCAAGAAGTCAGATTATCATCGGGCGTATTAGGAGTCGGAGTCGCGTCGGGCACAAGTGTTGCACCTGCTATTGGCTAATCCATGGAAGCGGCGTAAACAATGGGCAAAGGGGGTGTTGTAAAGAAGTGGAAAAAGAAAGAAAAAAAAACGCACGAATATGTCTGCCCACCCTTTTTCAACATGAGAAACATCTAGCGGTAAAGGCGATGAGAGATGCGCTTCCCACAGTACCGGTTTTGGCGCTAAAGGACCATCGAGCTTTCGGCCGTTACGGGTACTCGGTGGTACGTACGTTCCTGCGGCGATGGCAGCGAGAACGGCAGCGTTGCGTCGACGGCGAAGACGTACGGAACGCGCAACGAGGATTCCGAAGATCACAAAGAGTAGTGAAAGGGTGGCTGTGGCATCATCAAATCCAATCAGACTACGGCAGGAGGGGAGGGAAAAGGAAGGAGGGAGGGAGGGAAAGGGGCTAACCGACAAAGGTGTACACTTGAGGTTGAAGATAGGGTTAGTATGAGGAGAACGTAGTGATAGGGACAAGGACATACGGTAGAGGGATGTGGGAGGGTTATTGCCTGGCCCTAAGATACCTGGTGTCGACCCCGAGTTCGAAGGAGCGGGCCCGGGCGAAAAGGAAGATGTCGGGGGAGAGGGTGGGGATGATGATGGTGTAGACATGGGTTGAAAATGTGTACAGCACCAAGAAGTTGTATAGCCCGGGTGTGAAACGCTGCGCGCGAGGTCTTGTCTTAAAGCCCCCAGCCCCTTCCCTTCCTCCTCTCTCCCTTGTGGGTTTCGGGTGAATCGGGACGGGGACGAGACTGAGAACTGAACTGGACTGGAAGGATTTACAATTACAATTAAATTAATCCATCATTACATAAGCAGCAGAATACCCATGACGACACATCCCAAATGACATGACATGTGACATATGTTCATGTAACACTGCCACTGCCCACTGTAACTCTTTGCCCACTACGAAACCCGGTTCTACTATTCCACGTAAGTGTGCCTGCAGAGCAGAGAATTCAAGACGTCTATCATATCATGAAGGGAGACGGGTCCGATAGATGATCCTTACCGAGCTTGATCGCGAATGGCATTGTTGCTCCCTCCTTTAACGAGGACACATACAAATGGCGTAGTGTCGCATTCACCCTTGCCCAAGATCCTTTATCAATAATCGTCTTATTGTGGAAGAGGTCCCGTGTACGATTGTCGACGGACACTTGACAACCCGCGAGGGAAACTACGATTTTATGATATCCAAAGCGTTCACTTATATCTTTCCACTGGGACTTGGAGCTGATAACTCCACTGAATAATGGTGACTTGAGCTCCCACCAGAAGACGTCGTGGTTATTGGGAGTGGAGATGTGGGGGTCTGGCGAAGGAGCGCGTGGTTGATTATTGTCAGGCATGTTAGTGGTTGTTTTCTGGTGGTATAGGTGGTATAGGTGGTATGGTATATATATTATATTAGAGGCCCCTATGTGTTGTACAACCTCACGCACGTGTCTGTTTCTCTCTATCTTCTCTCTTCTCTTCATGGCCTATCACTCTCACACCGTGCGCTTATATCGGAGAAAAATAAATCTTTGCTGCTTATTCTTTTTGCTATTCGTCGGTTCTATCACTTGTCTCATCTTGGCTCTCTTTCTCCCTTCATGCACTCCCAGAGTCACTTTTATCAGCGGCGGCACTCTTCCTGATGACGATTTAATTACCTTACAAGTGGTAGGTCCGTCATCCAGAAGATTATTCAAATGGAATCCTAGCGAAAAATATCTTGCCTACCTTCCTCATAGCGGTTTCCACAACCAGCGCATCGCACTTGAAAACGCCCTCGTCCTTGCTCGCCTTCTCAATAGAACGCTTTTAATGCCACCAGCGCGACTGGGAAAGGACCTCATCAGTTATCACAAGTTCGACGATCTCCATCGTCTCCTGATTCACTCAGGAAAGCAGGGCTTACTTCACTGTCCAAGGGCCATCTCACGCCGCGGCGTCTCTCCTTCTTCTCCTCCTCCTTCTCCTTCTCCTCCTCCTCCCGAGTGTTGGGGCTATTTTGACTACACACATGTTTCCTGGGACTGGCTTTTCGATCTCTCATCGATCGCCGCTGAGCAGCCTCTTTTTCACCACGAGACCTTTACCTATCCTTGGCTTGAGAACCCGCCCCCGGACGCTGGCACATTTAAGCTCAGAGATCAGACAGCGTATGACTTTCGTTTTGTAGATCATGTGCCTGCCGCCAATGCGCGGCCACATCCGCGCTATCGTACTTCATACCCGATCTCATTGCTTGCCGCCTCTGACGCACAACTCATCCAGCTTGGGACACTCTTTGGGTCGTCCCGACTCCACCTTACGAAACGCAGGAATATCGCAATGCGTACCGCCATCCGTGAGCGCATGGCAATTGCCAATCCTTATCTGCGTGCCGCATCTCTGGCAGTCGCAAACGCGCTCGGGGGTCAGGATACATTCCTCGCGGCGCACGTGCGGCTATCGAACGGCCCGTTCCGTGCGCTACGTGAACAAACCGTACGCTCGATCTGGTATCGACTGGTCGCGTGCGCGCTCAATATCAATGGTAGTAGTGATAGCGGTACAGAAGAGGTGTATACGCTCGAGCGTCGTCTGGTACCGACCCACGCGGAGTTCCCCCCACCACCCGACTTGAGTGTGAGTCTACGCGTCAATCACGCGCGACTACCAACTTCTGGATCTACAAGGCTAGTACCGGTACTTGATGCTATGCCCCCCATGAACATGAACACGAACAGCGGCAGCAGCACTGTGCGCGTCGTCAAGTGCGCGGGAAAACCGCATGAAGAGAGCGAACTGGCCCCGCTGAACGTACCGCTATTCGTCGCTACTGACATCGAGGAGGAAGGGGACGTGCAGGGTTCTCTCGCACCTCTGCGAGCGGCGTTTCCGTGCATGGTATTGTTGCGAGATTTAGCCACCATGGAGGTGGGGACGTCTCTGCTGCGCGAGGTGCGCGTTTTGGATCAACTGGTGAATGCGGAGGATGGAGTACGGCTTGGGCCGTTTCTGGCGCCTTTATTGGATGCTGGGGTTGCGGCGCGAGCATGGGCGGTCGTGGGTACGGAAGGGAGTACGTTCAGTACATACGTCGAGGATTTGTTGTGGCCACGGGAACATGGGCGGCAAATTGTGCAACGTGGGTAAGGGCGGGGGAGGGGGGGGGCGCACGAGGTGGGCACTGGTGGGCCCAACCGTTTGGACACCTACGCATTTTTTTTGTTTTTGTTTGGTTTGGTTGTTTTGTTTGCAGTTCCGCCGGCAGGGTGTTTTTTTATAATTGAGACATCGGAAGTAAAATTCCATGGCGGTCTTGGCGCGTATCACGAGGGAACATTATTGGTAAGGCCGTGGTGTCGCTTGGTGGCGCCAACCATAAAAAGCGGAAGTGGAATTAAATCCGGTATTTGGATACGTACAAGTGAGCGTTCTTTGTTACTGTTACCATCATCATCATCATCATCAAGAGCGCGGTGGATGAGAATAGATAGATATTTGCAGTGGCTATCAAGTACTAACACCACCACTAGATAAGTTGTCTTCCATTTTGTGTGCGAGAGTGCGAAAGAGACGCGATTTACGGACGAATTACAATGAATGATTGGTAAGCACTGAATTGGGTTAAACTTCTGAGTCTAAAATATTCTCACGAGTATTGTGATCCAACCTGAAACTAGTTCTCTCTCTCTCTCCCCGTTGTTGGCGGCGTATGATGGAGTTGATTGAGATTATTGATAAGAAAGCTAGAAGGATATATCCTATATATAAATATATATATATATAACTAGAAATTACATATTTTGCATGTAAGCGAGTACCCATTTAAACTAGGCGTTTGGAGTGAGGAGTGGAGAGGAGCAAGAAGGAGCGAGAAAGGACACGAAATGACTTGTGACCCGCTTTAAAGCCCAAATGTGGTGTGGATGGTTTTCTTTTAGGTTAGGGAATGTTAACCCATTCATCCTTCCTTCCATCCGTGGACTTTTCATTTCTTTTTACTCTCCTTCTTCTTCTTCCCCGCCATCTCCTCGATCCTGGGTCATGTCTTTCTCCCTCTTTTTACCTCCCCCCCCGTCCCCCCCTCCCTTCTCTCATTTCTTTCTTCCCCCCCCTCTCCCTCTCCCTCTCCCTCTCCCTCTCCCTCTCCCTCTCCCCTTACCCCCCTCTCGGATGGTGAGGGTATCTCGCTTCCCTCCTTCTCTACGTCATGCCTTTTCGAGATGCCCAGCTTCAGGGCTCTTATGATATGGACATGAGCTCAGGTCAGTTCCAATTCACTTCCCCTCCCCCTCACGCACTCTCATAGACTTTATTATCAGTCGCAGCTCTCACTTTTCTCGTTTGGGACATTTTGATCACGCTAGATCAGGAAGTAGATGCCGTTTGGTCGTGCGTGCAATATTTCTCTCCCTCTCCCCATTTTTTCATCACCTTGACTTTTCGGTCGTTCATTTCAGAAAGCCTAACAAGTTTTATTCCAAATGGCTTTTCCTCTTTGTCCGCTATTTCGCCGTCGTCATGCAGATGTGCGTCTGAGATCCCCTGTCAATGAAATCATCCTCACGTAACCACCATCCTCTTTATCACCCACCCTAAACCCACCACCACCACCACCCCTCACAGTGCCTTGCTTTTCACCGGTACTCAACTTGCTCTCAATTTTCACTACACCGAGAGCGATTGCATCAAATGGTACATCTTTCAGGAAGTTGGCACTCAGCTCCTCATAGCAGCCGTCGAGTTTATCCTTTTGATACGCCGTATGCTCATCCCTCCTTCCTTTATTCATCCCTCCCCCAATTACTCATACATATCCCTTGAAGTACATGCTCTCTATGATCGCAATCGTAACCTTACTGCAACTCTCTTCTTTCTTTTTTTCGTGGAAAACATCGCCATGATCGTCACACTCATAAAGGTTGTCTCCGGAGTACGCTTTGACGCTACCTGCACTGTTATACATTCCCCACCAACCCTCCTCATCTTTGCGTATGTTTCTCAATCCTCTTATCCCGCTTTCACGTCTTAATCTCCTATTCAACAGCGTCGCCTTTGTTGCCTTTGAAACACTCCTATTCATCCTTACCCTCTTCAAGTTCATCGTCGCCCTTCGCAACGGTTGGGGCCGCACCCCCGTTGTTTACCTTCTCGTACGCGACGGTACATGGGCTTTCGTTCTCATCTTTGGTCCGTCCGCCTTTTCTCTTCTTCCTCTGACTTCTCACAGTTTCCCTGCTCTTAAAAACTCCAGCCACCCTCTGCGTTAACGCTGGCTTCTATCTTGGTGAGGGTAATTCGTCCAATGCGGCCATTGCATTCCCATGGCTTCTCTCAATTGAGGCTTTTGCCGGCGCCCGCATCGTGCTTAATCTCCATACTCTCGCTTTCGATGTATCGGCCGACAAGCATGGAACACTGGATAACGATGGCACGTTGTCATCTCACATTATTTTCACCACCCATCCTTCCGCCGCCAATCATGCGCGCACGTCTACCGTGCGGTGGGACTGGGGCGGCTTGGGAGGATACTCATATGATGATCGAAGTGGCCACGCCAGCGGATCTGGTAGTCGAAGCGGTGGCACAGGCACAGGTACGGTCAGTGAGAGTTACGAGATGACTTGGGTCGCGAACGGTACCGGTAGTGACAGGAGTGGCACGGGTATCCATAAACACTGCCGAGGGGCTAGTTTGTCTGCATCCAACTACACCAGCCCAACCACGCGCTCGGCCATCTATTTAGAAGGAGAAGCAATTTGAGATTGTAGGTGAGAGCTCGCAGTCGAGCGAGCAGCCTTTTTTTTTTGGGGCTTTGGTGTGTCTTATGTCTTGCACTTCTGTGATGAAGATCCGGCTGATGTACTTTGTCTTTGCAGGTCTGTTGTCAGCGGCAGTTCTTTCAGCTCGCTATCCCGTGTCTGTTCCCCACTGGGTCTAAGAGCCGCCATAAGAGCGCGCCAACAATGTAGCCGTGGCGGTCCTCACATTATCCGTTGAGGTGACCGCGATCGCGGGTCCGGCCCCTGGAGCTCGGCTCATCAAGCTTGCACAGCAGAAAAAACCCATTAAGCCACAAGAGGTTTTGGGAATAAAACTGGCATCATGAGCTTCACGGCGTGGGCGTGAGAAAGGGAGAGTAAAAAGGGTTGCTACGTACTAGGCTAGCACCCACCATCATGACCCTTATAGTTACTCTTATAATACCAGCGTTATCCCTCGTAAAGCGCGCTAAAGGCATTCTTGTCTACCTGTCAAATCGCGACGTCTCTACATCCCCTCCTGTTACAGACAAAAAATACTAAGGCTTTTGTTCGCACTGCTGTCATCGAATGTCGCTTTGGCCTTGGCAACGCTTATACAAGATGGTAGACAATAGTTCGCCTCCATGAACTCGAGTTCGTGTGTGGCACAGTTGGCAAGTACAAGGGGACCTCTAAACGCCGAGTTTTTTTTGCATTTAATGAGCGATGGCTAATCTATTAATCACATACAGAATAACCGAACCTCCCCCCCAAACACACACGCCACTTGCCAATGGGCTTTTTCTCAAGATCTTCGCGCCCTTGGACGCTAGGCTCGTTTCCAGCGCCAGCGGGATCAATGCCAGTCATGCTCCCGTACTCACCTTACCCGTCTGGTCATTGGCAGGCCCAACCGATGTTCGTGCCCGTACCCGTACAAGTACCTGTTTCGGTACCAGTCCCAGTCCCGACCCCGGTGGTCGTTCCATCTCCCACCATAGTACCCTCACCTATCATACAATCCACTCCTCTCTCGCCTCATGTGGTAATCGCTCAGCCGATGAACACATACTCCGTTGTTCAACCATCATCAACTCCTCTTGTTGTCGCTTCGCAAGTGGTACCTTCTCCTAGGATTTCATACCTCCTCCTCGTCCTCCTTCTCCTGCTCCTGCTCCTGCGTGGTCATCGTATCCTCCTCGTCTCTTCTCCTGCTCCTGCTCCTGCGTGGCATCGTATCCTCCTCGTTCACGTACTCCCCTCCTCCGCTTTTTCAACCATCACCTCCACCATCGTCGCATGATCAATGGCAACAACAACAACAACAACAACGCGATCGTGCTGACACCCTAGCACCGGTTGTTATGCAAGGCCATCCTACCTCGATGCTCTTCCTTCCTCAAACAGGACAAGCCCAAGTTTCCAACGCCCATGCCAACCTTCCAGCGAATGGGTCTCCCTATCAAATTAACATTGGTCTTTTCACGACACCTCAAGCTCCATCAACCCCGCTGCCATCAACCACGTTCTTCTCTGTTCAGCCCCCCTCCGATCGTAAGTAGGGTTTATTTAAAGGCCCATTTGTTTCATCACCAGGACCTTTAGGCCCCGAGAAGTTACAAGACTCGTGCTTGAGTAAGAACCAGAAACAACCTGACGACACCATTATGAACAAATCGCCTTATTATCAATCTCCATCTTCACCTCCACCTTCACCTCCATCTCCATCTTCACCACCTCTTTCTCCACATTCACCTCCCCCTACTACTCTGCTGTAGCGCGTTCAGCGTCGGATCTCATTTCAAACTCCATCCAAACGGTCTCTTTGTCACCCGGTTTCCTACTTTCGGTGCTTGTTGGACCCGTCCCGTTACCCGAATTTACCACTCATACCGTTCTCGGCTCACGCGAAGTCTTATCGAATTTGACGAAACTGCCCGCGTGCACCAGAGTTTTTTTGGTTTTTTCCTTTTGTTTGGAGGTTGTGAAATTAAAAAAACAAAATAAAACGGACATACTTTGTCACGCTCTATCATACTATGATCACCATTTCCCTCTTCCGCGACGTTTTTACGATTTTCATGACGATATATCCATTGGTAGTATTAGTACCCAAGTATCATTACGGACCTTCATTAGGGACAATTCTGTCAAACTCGAAATACATACATATATTCATTATGGATGACACAACAACCCACGAAACCCAACCCGCATAGGACATCACATTTACAATCAATAGTGATATTAGAAAACTAGTGCAGTAGTGCACATTAGCGAGTCCACCGCCTCATGGCATCCACTCTACCCTCAATACTCGCAATATCACTCATCAAAGCGTGGTACCGCTCTTCCAACCCGTCCAACGCATCGTCTTCATCACCGTCGATGGCGAGCGTGAGTTGGGTTGTGTCATCGACACTTCTTCTTCATCGTCTTCTTTCTCTTTGTACCGACGACGCGCCGAGACGGCGGGCAGTAACACTTTTTCACCCGTGTCTATTGGAGTTTCTGGTGTAGGGCGTGGAGAAGGGCGCGAGTGCGGATGTGGGTTCAGGCGTAAGGATATCGTGGACGTCGGTGTCGTACTCCTGCGCGACAACATTGACATTGCTGAGCCGGGGCGTGGACTTGGACTCGGACTCGGAGGGGCGTCACTCGCGCTCGCGCCATCGCTACTCTCTTCTCCTTCTTCTTCCTCTCTTCTTCCTCTTCCTCCCTCTCCTCCCCTCCCTTCTGCTGCGAAGAACGCAGCTCTACTCAGAAGCGGCAGACTTCTTGAATCGTCATCTCTCATGAAGCGCAGCGTCTTGGTTCGACTGTCGGTGCCGGTATGATCGGTCTTGTTCTTGGCAGAGATGAGCGCTAATACATCGTTACTGCGCGGTGTACGACCCGCCGCGAGGACCTTTTTGCGTGCGCTGAGTCCGATGCAGTCCACTAACTGTCGCATCGCTTCGCGGTCTGAGACAGCTCGACGTGGTGCCGTGCGCGTGCGTCTTAGCGTGCTTTGAATCGTACGGGGAGAGTCCCGATGCGGCGCATTGGCGTGGAAAATTCGCTAGAAAGCGCCTTGGAGGCTGAGACCGAGACCGAGACGGCAGCAGCAGCAGGCGTTTGAGGAGCCTGAACCAGCGTCGTATTGTAATGCGCAGCAGCAGGAGTATTAGGCACGGCAGATGTTGGCATGCGGGGGGCATCGGGAAACGCAACTGCCCTGGGCCCCCAGGAAAAGCCAATGAAGAATGATTCGGCCTCCTCACGAAGAATGGAACGTGTGGTCCCATTCGTGGCCTTGGTCGTGCGCAGAACCGAGAATCCGGGTGAACTGTCACCACCTTCTTCCGATGGCGATGGAGGAAAGAAAGCAGAAAAGGCGAATGGAGTAGATCCTGACAACGTAGATAATGGTTCTTCTTGAACCTGCATCGGGTCGGGAAGGCGAGGGCCTGGTGCCCCTGAAAGGTCTTCGTTATAAGTGAAGAGTGGGAGGTGAAGGTCGGGAGGATGGCGTTCTGATTGGAGATACACACACATGATTGAGGAAAGCGTTTATCATCCAGCGAACTAAAGGCTGTCATACCAGAATGAAGGGTTTCCCACTTGGTGCCAGCGAAAAAAGGGTGCTGCGTGATTTCCTTTGTCCCATGACGGCCAAGTCGGATTTCCGCGTCCGTGAGCAAACTGCAGGGGGGGAGGGGAACGATCACCGGCTGATTCTGTAGGCTAAGCACAGACCCATCTTGACGTACTGTGTCAGCAAGTCTCGGAGTTCAGCAGAGACCGACACATTCGTGTGGAATGTAAGACTTTTCCTAAAGTCAACGATTTTGAGATATGTCGACCGAATGTCGCGCGCGAAGAAGGGAGCGACGCCGTAGGCCATCTCATAGATCATGGCTCCCGTGCTCCACCAGTCTGTCTCGACCCCATAACCACCTTCTCCTGCATTTTCATTTTCCTCCTGCCTCTCATCCTCATTATCAGGCATCTCCATTGCTACAAGAGCCGCTTCATGTGCTTGAAGTATTTCAGGGGAGATGTAATCACACGTTCCACAGGGCACACGGCAGTACTCTGGAGGTACAGCGCGCGAACCGGGAACGAGCGGTGCGGCAGAGCCAAAGTCGACAAGCTGGACGTGTGCGGTTCGGGTGAGCACAAAGTTGTGAGGTTTGACGTCACTGGGAAAAACGGATTTACGTGAGCATCGAGACCCGTGGCAGGTGGCGCGAGTAAAAGGGAAAAGGGGGTACATGCCGGTGCACAAAGCCTTGAGAGTGGCACCACGCTACCGCACTGATGACCTGTGGAAGCCACCAACGCAGGTCAACCTCACAAATGCGCTCGAGCGGATTTGACTCGAGCACATCCCAAAGCGTGCCGCCCTCTGCGTAATCCATGACGAGATTGAGGTGCGTGCCAGTTTGGAAAGCGCATAGGAGATGCGGAGCCCAGACAGAGTCGGTGCAAAGGGCTCGAAGGAGAATGTCTCTCTCTAATTGGGGATTGCATTGCTATAAGGACCGTGACAAAAAGGGAACGAGTGATGAGAGATGGCGGCGGCGCGCCTACGAGTTACGAAAAAGAAAACGCACATCGCGAGATTTGAAAGCGAAACGTTTCTCAATCGACTTACGGACGTATAATCGCCCGTCGATGTTGCAGTTGACGACATCGGTCTGGGATATGGTGGGATTGTGTGATCATGAGCGCGATAGATATAGGTCACAGAAAGCAATAACGTGCCACTGATAATTGGCCGTATTCCAAAGTTCCGATGACGGTAAGATCTTTGTCAGTGAAGCGCAGCCTATCTACTTCTATAGTTCTAGCTGCTCATTCGCGATCAGGGCTGCACATCCCAAGCGAAACAAGCGAGACATGCCATATCACACACACCTGTCTTTGCAATGACCGACTGTCCGTGAAGGATCCGGTCAAGTGCGAGACCATCCTCATCCTCGTCACCGTTGCTTTGGAGAAGGGTACCAAGTCTGGCCTTGCGTTTGAGCCAAAATGTAGACATTCATGAGTTGTAAATGTAAGTGCAAGAAGGGTTGACCGCGACCGCCGACCGATGCACGCCGGTTGCGTTGATTAGGATTTGATTTGAGTAAGGCCAAGTCAGGTACCTCGAGGTCGAGGGTCGAGGATCAAGGCCTTTCCTCTTCCTCCTCCTCCTCTTCCTCCTCCGAGACCCAATGATCTCGGAAATGCCCGGGACCGAAATTGACTCCTACGGCGCTTAGTTCAGAATTTAAGATATCAGTTCCTAAGCAACCAGATGGGTTGTATTGAGACTATACGTGTGGCTAATCAGCCCATCTACCTCCACCCTGCACCGTTTCTGATTCTGACTGGCCATTTGGAATGTGATATTCTCAACCACGGGCAGGGGCTATTGGATGCCCTTGAGATTCGTGTAACATATCAGCCAATGAAAGTTTGCACCATTCCATTCATTTGCCTGGTCGCACTCTTACCGGTAAGCCATTACCAGGTGTTCTTCCATGAGCCACCATCACAGAACGTCGAACGAACGAAACACGTCTGATCTGATCGCGTGCCAATCGACTGGCCGTCACCACTCACAACAAGTGAGACAGGGGACCATCTCAACCATTTCTTTTTCTTATTCCATTCCCAAAGAACGGCGTCGAGGGCTTCACAATTATGTCCAACCAGAATTCACAATGGATGGCGTTGCATAAACCTATTTTCCTGACAACCCGGTAATGGCCTTCACCCGTACCCGGCTCTGGTGTGATTAACGATAGCGAGAAAATATCAAGATCACCATTACTATCCCCCTCTGGTATTCGGATTATGGGAAATGTGATGATCCCATATGACTAGCGACACTCCTGAAGGCCATAACATATCAATGATAAGGGACCAAGGAAACATGGTATTTGCTTTTTTTTTTTTCTACGTATTCGGTGATTGTTGGGTGATTGAGTGTACGTTGCCTAGTTAATATGTGACCGAATTCCCGGAGATTTTGAAGAGGCCGTCTTTAATTATCCGTGGTATCGGGGCAGTTTTGTTGCCGATTGTTGGACTTCGGCGTAAAGATTTGCAACATTCTCTGACGTTCCAAAACCTCCGTCTCAGTATAAGCGCTCTCCACGTCCCCGACACCTCCTTTCGACATTCATGATTGGTGATCCACGACACGCGAAAGCTTCTCCCAGACGTAGCTATGGTCGTATTTGTGTCAGCACCTGAGACAAAGAAAGCAAAGAGTCTTTCTTCTGTCCGATCAGATCCGTGGGGCGACCCCTGGATGAAAAATCCCTACAAAAGTGGCTTGTCAGATCAAGTTTCATCACCTCTCGCTTAGTCCTCTTGTGGATTTTACTTCTTCTCCTTGTTGACCAACAATGGGGTACACAGATCATTCAGTAGAACACTCCCCAACGGCGACAGCCCTGGACTACACGACGTCGCTCGAGGCAGAGGTCGAGCGCACTGAACATCACACGGAGTATGGGGATGACTCTCCAGAAAAATCCTTTAAAGGGTCAAGACCGAAAAAGGGTTTGGCTGGGCCTGCATCGTCCATCGGTCATTCAGACTCGATTATCGTCACCTGGGACGGTCCAGACGATCCAGAAAACCCCAAAAATTGGTCTTTCGGTTACAAATGGTTCATCACAATTATCTGCAGTTTACTCACTCTTAATGTGTACGCCCTCTCTCTCGCCTGACGCAATTCGGCACCGATCTGCTTATCACTTGGGTGCACAGTACATATGCTTCTTCCGCTCCATCCACTGCAAGTTTCGCTATATCCAGACACTTTCACAGCTCAACCGAAGAATCGTACCTTGTCACGTCAATGTTCTTACTTGGCTACGTATTCGGTCCAATGTTCTGGGGTCCAGGATCTGAGCTTGTTGGGCGGCGTCCCGCTATGATATTCTCCCTCGCAATCTACACGATATTACATCTCGGCCAGGCTCTCGCGCAGGACATGAAGACTGTTATCATTACTCGATTTTTTGCAGGGTTTTTTGCCTGCTCGCCATTAACGAATAGTGGTGGCGTCATCGCCGATATATGGGACCCAGTGAATCGCGGTGTCGCGACAAGCGTGTTCTCAACAACTGTATTTCTGGGACCAGTACTCGGACCAGTGATTAGCGGCTAGTAAGTCTTAGGGGGACGATATGCGAATGGGTGTTCTGATGATTTGGATTATTATAGTATCGTAGTTAGCCACCTTGGCTGGCGCTGGGTGTTCTGGGTCATGATGATCTTTGCGGGTTTTTGTACCGCCTTGGGTGCTGTATTCATCCCTGAGACGTACGCACCGGTTCTACTCGCAAGAAAGGCGAGATACGCGACAACTCTCCGTTTTCGTGCATAGCTAACGCTCATTTAGGCAAGGCGCTTGCGCGCTCTCGATCCCGAAAAGAACAAAAATCTATATGCAGAAGGCGAAAAAATTGACTGGGCCCCCCGCGCATTTCTCGACCGCACCATCCTCCGTCCCATCAGAATGCTTTTTGTGGAGCCGATACTGCTGCTTATTACCGTATACATTTCACTCGTATATGGTGTCATTTATGCCAGTGAGTTCGTCGTCCTCCCGTATGTTTTGTTTCTAGCCACTCAGATGATGTTGCAGTGTTCGAGGCTTTCCCCGTAATCTTTGTTCGAATCCATCACTTCACCATCCAGCATGACGGCCTCATCTTCATTGGAGTGGGCATAGGCTCAGCAATGGCTACATTGGCCAACATATGGCTCCTCCGCCCATATCCTCGACTCCTAAAAGAGTGGAGAGGCTATCCGCCCCCGGAGGCACGACTACCATCGGCAATGATCGGTGGACCGTTACTTGCAATCTCCATTTTTTTGCTCGGTTGGACCGGTAATTACGAGAGCGTGCCATGGTATGTGCCAGCGCTGAGTACCATTCCACTCGGAGCGAGTATCGCCCTCGTGTTCATGTCGTGCCTGGTGCGTGTTTTTTTTTGCCCTCCGGTCCGCATAATCCGAACGTGATGCTGATGGGGCAGCGGCGGTTATCGGCGGGCAGAGTTACCTTGTGGACACTTATCTGATGTATTCGGCGTCTGCATTCGCGGCCAACACGATGATGCGTTCCATTGTGGGTGCTGCGTTCCCACTTTTCACCGTTCAGATGTACGAAGGGATGGGTGTCAATTGGGCGTCCACGCTGATCGGTGGTGTTGCCCTCCTCCTTGCTCCAATGCCGTTCTTCTTTTACAAGTATGGCCCACGAATACGTGCGAATAGCCAGTTTGCTCCATGCATGGTGCGTTCCTTCTTCTTTGTCGGAGGCTCAAGCCCCTATCACCTCAAGGCCACTGACCTCTCTCTTGACTTGTAGGATCTCAAGATTGCTAAGGAGATTGAGGCAGAACGCAAGGCAGCTGAAGGAAAACTTCAAGTATAGACTGAGGGATTGCCATTTTTCACAAGGACATTTTTCTGGATGCGTAATTCATAGATAATAATACCCCTAGCGGTCGCAATAATTAACACGATGTAGCCATGTCTTCACGTATTAACAACGAATCAAGATGCCCCCCCTACTATTCTCCTACTTCTTTCCGTGCCAACCGGAGGTGTTACTCGGGGTTAGTCGGTCCAACGGTGTGCCGGTTGGCCGGAGTTGACTAGCAGTACACATACACATGATATGAGAACGGTTAGAGGTTACTACAAGGTTACTACAAGGAAAAGACCTCTGTATGGAGCGCAATTCCACCGACCCGTCTTGCGTGAACCGGTGCTAATATGGCCACCGCGTTCGCCGTTTCACGCGTCAGGCTTTCTGGCCCGCTCGCACACACTCCCACACCACCCTGGCCAATGATACTCGTTCTCGTTCAGCACTCGTCCCGTTCCCATTCTCCACATCATCTTCACCTGCCTCTATGGAATTAGTACCCGAAGCACCTGTGAGAGGAGCTGTTCCACGTTTGGCCGTATTATCGTGACAATGGAGTTGGGGAGGGGCGGAACCGCTTCGGGGTCACACAGACAAGTCACGAAAATGGAGATGTGGAGATCAAGCGAAGATTCGGCCGCGGTGTTTGCAATGTCCATAAGCATTGGCGCGAACCAATCAATGTTGCCTGTTGACGTGATCCATATAATGTAGTTAAGCAGAGCAGATGACAAGGAGGAGAATACATCCAAAATAAAAATAAAAACAGGCTACTCACCAAAGGAACGGATAGCCCAGGCAAATTCGACGCGTCGGGTTCGCTCCCCTCGCGCTCGCTGGTGCCGCACGACCCGTCCGACAAGGTCATCCAGTAACCCAAGTGTGAACGTCACGCCTGCACCACCAGCGACGAGGAACACATTCTCGTACTCGCCTAGATCCAGGCTGCATCCACCATACGGACCGTCGATCGTCACGTGAACAGGTACTCGCACGGCATCCACCTTTTCGCTGTTCTCACGGGCAATGCGTTCTTGTTCCGCGGATGCATATCTATTTAAGGCTCGCGTCCAGTCGCCCGTCACACGGGCACCTAGCACAATAGAACGACTGGACAGGCAGGATATGGAAGCAGGTGCATTCGCGATCGTGAGTGGGTGCGACTCGAAGACCCGCCCCCCAAAAAAGATGCGAAGCTGGACGTGTTGACCTGCTTCCCAGCCACCGTCACAGTCGTCTACGTGAATCTGTAAAATATTGTTATGGACGATGGATCAGGAAAAAAGGGAACGCAGAAGCCTACAATGGTCATGTTCTTCAACGGAGTTAACTCAGCATCCTTGATTCGGAAACGGAAGAGCCGCATGAGCAAGTCGAGGCCATAAAACGCCAAGGGTGGATAGATCCATGGCCGGGCGTATATCGTGTGGTAGCATATTGTGACGAAGAACGAGACGTAGGTCAGGACGCTAATACCAGCTTGGTATCAGCGAATATTGGGTGCCATACAGAGAATCACGTACTGGAGATAAAAGAATATCTGGCGTAGGTAGATCCGCACGGGCCTGACTGAGGAAAGGACGATAATACAGAGAAGTGAAAGTGCGGCTACTCCCGAGGTTTCCTTTTGAGGGCCCAAGACAGGCAGGTGGTATTGAATATGATTACGGATCCACAGAGAACCATGGATGACAGCGCCGAGGAAAAGGCCACGACCGGACCAGCGGTGAATGTAATTGAGCTTCTCGTAGCCATTTCCTGGCCCCAGAAGAAGTGAAAGTAGCGAGTTCTTCGTTGCAAAGAGGAAGACGATGGGAAGTTGGGCAAGTGCCAAGAAGCCTACAAAAATGTGAGCGCACGTCAGGAGAGTGTTGCTGCTGATAAAAATTACCTGCGCGATTGGGGTTGTCCATGAGAGGTGCGTGCGTCACAATACAAATGATGACAACAGTGAAGTAAAGCACCACAACAATTACTAATTGCTGATGGTCAGATAGACGAAGAGAATATATCAGAGTTTCAACAACGTTGGACATACCCTGTCCTAAGTTAAGCTCGAAACCAAGAGGGGACCACAGCAGGATAGAGCGGAATATAGTCAGATAGTCAAGCACACGGCTACGCTCCTGTGTAGGAACCCCCTCCTTCGTTGAAATAACCCGTGCGGGTACATAACCTTGGCCTCTGATGTCTTCCCACACGCCGAAGAGCCCGGTGAACATCCGCCCCTTGCGGAGAGCACGATACAGTGCAGGCAACGAGAGCACTATCGCGAGGCCTAAGCACCCCGCCCAAATTTCTGTGAACAGACGCTGCCACTTGGGATCCTCCACATATGAACTACATAAAAAAAATTCCTTTAAAACCTTTTTCAAAGCAGCGCGAGTCGAGGCAGGGGAGGGTGCCATGCCTACGTACTTGTAAATCTGGAACTGTGGTGGGATGACCGGAGGTGGGCCAAAGTCTGACATCGTTCACCGAGATGACTTGAAGCCTTCGACCTTTCAACTTGCAATAACTGCCTATCTCAGGCTTTCGCTAAACAACAATTTGGTCAATGTCGATGTTATGTTAATGGGAATGGGAGTGGAGTAGATAGGAATGGGGGTGTGTGAGAATCAACTGTATTTGTTCAGGACAAATATTGGCGAAAAAACTTTTTCACCACTAATGCCACTAACGACCAGTATAGAAACACCTTGTAATAATTGTCCTTGTCCACAGATTCGCAGACGTAATTGATAGAGCCCATTTAAAAAATTATATCCTCATAACAAAAGTCCCCACGATATCCAAGAAAGGCATAAGCAGAACACTGATATGCAAAAAACAACATTGACCCCAGTCAGGAAGGCACCGCTAGCCAAAGAGGCGCCGCAGGATACACTTCTTGGGTTTCTTATCGTGTGAGCGGGGTGTATAACACAGCTGGAGTCGTGGTGACGACGGAACCCTAAAAGGAACTACGTTAGTGGTCGCGACTTTCGGGGAAGGAAAGAAAGGACACACGCCTCAGTCACGAACATATACAATTGCGGGGACGGAGGCGGGGGTAAGGGTGCAGCTTGAACGATATAGCCCGTCACTACCGGGACGACAGGGGTAATAACGGTTGTAGTATATTGAACGGGAGCAGAAACGGGGAATACCCAAGTGCTGGACATTGATGGCTCTGTGTATGTGCTTTCTTCGAGCGCGGTTAGGAGGCGAAGGGGTTATGAATGTGTTGCGGAAGAATGTGTGTTGGGTGTAAAGTGTAGAACTCGGCTTATATCCTTTTCATGAAACTCTACCAGGATATGGCACCGTCTTGAAGATGTCCACGAGCAAGGGGGATAATGGATTGAGAAAGCTCGGCCATTTACGTACAGAGCGCAGCCACAGGCCGGAGACCTCTCATTCAATGTACATGTACATAGCCCACCTCGGGGCTGTATCTCCCAAAAAGGGCCTCTCCTACTCCGAGGCCAAGAATGATCGCAAAGATGAACCCAAGTTGGAACGTCCTAGCACAAAAAAATAAAGGGGGGGGGAGACGATTAGTCGGCATCGCATTAATTACAATACAACGCGGGTGAAGACAAACATGAAAGAAAGCATAAAAAGGATTTTGATGCTGGCTATAGCAAGCTCCATTATACCGCGCGGGACGTCGTGCGAAAGGATGAACGGTGGCACTCGGCGTCTCAGTGGGTTACGCGAAGGCTGTTCAACCTTCGGGGACGGATTGGGGCACTTTTCAGGAGACGTCGCCACAATAGATGCATTGATATTGTTGGTAGAAGCAATCTCGGCCCTGGGAAAACCTGTGAATGAGTAACAGCACAGGGTGCAGAGGCGACGAAACTAGGACGAACAGTGTAGACCAAGATTCCTCCATGATCGATCGCATCGTTGCTAGCCACCTCTCTGCTATCGCAAGCATGAAGAGGCCAATACACGTCCCTACCATTGAACCCACGGATCTCGGTGCCCAACCAAGAAACCAGAGATTGTCTCCTGGTGTGAAGTGGAGATACATGATCACATTGCCCATATTCATGGACATTCCATGGTCCATATTCATATCCATGCCATTTTCATGAGCAAGAGTAGTCCGAAATAAGAGAAGGGAAAGAAAAGCTTTCAATGAGGAGTGCATTCGAAATCGTCGGGCTGATAAGCTAGGCGAGGTGCCGTCGTCGTCGAGGGAAGAAAGAACCCGAACGAATGTAAATAAGTACAAATATTGAAGCGAGATACGCCAGCCACACATCCAATCCAAGACTAAGGGACAATACGACAATATACTCCTGGCTAAATTTGAAACTTTGTGACTTGCAGCCACGCTACCTCTGGACGGGAAAATCTACCCACTATGGGTGACATCCACGGAAGTGCCAGGCTCAGGACGCCCGAGCTATGACCGTCACGAAAAGACGCTGGAATCAACCTAGCGCCCCCAAGTACGATACTAATAGGCTACTAATTAGCAGAGTACGAGTACCAGATGCATTTACATCGACCGCGCTTGTCTTGCGGCTCACGCGGTATAGAAATCGATTTAATAATAAATTTTGTGACTGCAGAGAGACGCACCAGGTTCTCTTCAGCCTGTGTTTCACAGACCGATTCCCTCATCTATTGCCCCAGACCCTTTATTCCCAACCGTTCCTTTCCCGCACGCACATTGCGTTCGGTAGACTATCGCATTAGTTGTGGTTCTAAAATCGTGGAAACGTACCAATCCATATATATATATAATGAAGTCAAGATGATATCGCACGATTAGTGTTAATACCCAAGAAGGAGAGCAGGTTCCAGCTTCATGAGGACTACGCTCTCGCGTTCCCCCGCTCTATCCTTCGACAAACCAAGCAACGCCAAAAGTCGTCCGCTGAAGCCCCGAGAACCACACGCGACGATCAAGTCGAGTCCCCAAACAGTGAGCTCTCACCCTCGAAAACAGGTCCGAGTGCAGAAGGACCGAGGTGACTCAGAGAAAAGTGAAAGAAATTCAGGGAGCCCAGAGTCAGAGATCAAAAACAAGGGTAAGATGGAACAAGACGAGACGAAATGGGTAGAGAACCGGATACGAATAAGATGAATCGGATAGACTCGAAAGGAGGGAAGTACCGACAGAGTAGCGAGCTAAACAATATTTCAACGAGGAATGGAGGGAGGAGGAGGAGGAGGAGGAGGAGGAAAAGGAGAATGTTGATCTGGAAACTGTGACAAGTAGTTTGGGGGGAGCGGAGGGGCAGAGAGGGGAGAATGTTGCGTTGCGCCATTTTGCCTCATGCGAGGCACTTCTGTGATTGGCCCGGTATCTGCCGTAACCAAACGGTTAATCATGCTCACGTGGCCGGGTCATGTTCATTCGTATATTTCTTTGTTCTTGTTGCAAAAAATTATGACATCTGCCGTACAGCGTATAGTGTGAAAATATTATGTGTTTCTATTATATCTTCACTGAAGATATAGCAATGCAGAAAAGCAGAAAAAAGTAATCTTCAAAGGCGGCTACCGCGGTATTCAGACGTCTGGGGAGGTGCGAAACTATCGCGGGGGTAGAGATGTCCATGCATGGGTTCATTCCACGCTCGGTTCACGAATGCGTGGACAAGACTGGCGCTAAGGAGGAAGAACAAGAAGACCCAGCCGGTCCAAGCGACGGCCACGAGAGCGGTGAGAAGACGGCATGGAGAATAGTGGTGACACCACCCCAAATTACCCCACATAGACTGGATGTTTTCTCGTCATATACTAGGATCTTCGAAATCAAAAAAAAAAGGCTTACGGTCGCAATAGCGGTGCCAACGAGCCACATCACGAAAAGGATGAAGAGGGCAATATTCTCGGTCGCGAACGTGTGAAGGATCAAACGATCGCGCCGCGTGTGAATCGTGTGGATTCTGTACATATACGTGTGAAAGTGTGGGCGTTGGCTATGACTCAAGTAGGGAAGACACGTGGTGAACTCACGCAAACATTGACCAAAGCATGACGAGAATGCTCGTCGCAAGGAGCTCAGCGACAATGGGGTCGTAGAAGTGACGTCCGCCATTAAGTGGATCGTCCGGGGAAAGGCTCTCCGTGTAATGTATTCTTGCGGCTGTGAGTCCAAGCAATACCACAGAGAAGGCCCACTGTATCGGCCATGCGCTGTCAGCAACCACCACCCCATTGAAAAATGGCCTTATTAAGGCGACATGAAACCACTCACCAAGATAGAGTAGAGAACGATGCGAACGACGGAAAGAAAAGCCATGGAAAAGAAAGTTGGGAGAATTGTTGGAAAGAGCTAGGGGTTGTCGTGTGGAGAACAACTATGTCCCATGTTGCCAGGATTATATATACACATCATCTTGTAACTGACATGGCGACAAGTCACGAAAAAGCATCATCCTACGCCTCACCGTCTTGGCAAGTGAGCAAGCAAATGAAAGGGCAAATGAAAAGGCAGTTCCAAGTCCATTCCGTTCTGTTGTGAGGGAAGGTCGATCACGTGATCTAATTTTGGCGACCACGAGGTTTCCTCCTGCTGGCCTTGACACCAACCCAACACAGGTTCCTCTTCTTTTTATGTCACACATGGTGCTTGTCGATGCCTCACCGTATCTTTTCTACACAGCTATCTTATGCGCTGACGTCAACACGCAGAGGGGTAGAGGGTATGAATGATCATCGACACACCCGTCCCTCGCCGAGGGCATAGGGTTCTTCCTCTCTAGTAGTAGTAATCGCGAGGGGGGAATGACAGCTCATAGCAGTGATCTTTGCGTGTTAACGTGTTTCCATTGCGCGAAAAGTTCATCGCCTCAGAACATCATCATATCGGCGGAAGACCTTACGTTCGTGCAAGTTCTGGCTGCATGCGCAGCATCAAGGTTCGGAAACTAGATCTTAGTAGACGCTAAGGTGGTGCGCACTCCAGACAGTGTTGATGCGAGGGACTGGCCTGGCGGATGCCTAGGTGAGCCCTTGTGTCCCCCTTCTAATAACCTGTGGCCCCCTCGGGTCTCGAACAACATGGTTTACCACGTGCCCGTGAGGGCACAGGCCGAGATCCCCTTTTTCGGAGAGAATGGAAACCTATCGCTTCCTATTTCGGTTCCAGGCAATGGACCCCGGTTCTGAAGGGCGCTTTTCTCACCGCGTTCGATTTCACTCTAGAGGTTAGAGGTTTTCCCTTCGAAACTGGTGATTAAGTTTCGAGGTTGAGCGGCGCCACAGTGCCCAAGTCGGAAACTCCTTGAAATTTGTTAGGATGTTCTGTTCCTGCGATTACAGCACTCTCTCAAATTTTCGTTTTTGTAACAAGTTTGTGTGGTCGCATGGAACCCTCGTGACGAATCTCAAGCCTACTCACCACGACTGTACTTCCCTATGACCGGTCAAAAATCTGTGGGTAGTGCAAATTTCTCCTACTTTATGAGCGGACGCAGATAAGGTTCTACAAACTTAGCACTTGCCGATCATCCAGGGTTCCTCCTCCTGCATCACCGTGTCTTCCAAGATCCGAAGCTCTGCCGTGCTGCCACAGGATAGTAGGGGCCACCCTGTTCAATTTTTTGGAACCATTGATTGGCCATCCGTTATCTGATTCCCAGCTATGCCACCGATTCATATATTTTCCATACGTGAGCGTACAAGCTTTGTACTTATACCTATACTCTAAATACTCGCCGCTATTTTGAGCGATATACCCGTTGGTGCTATCGTTGATCTCTATTCAAAAAATTTATTGGGGCGCGAAGGCACTTATCTCGCCTAATTGCATTGCTGGTGTTCGCGAAACACTAACACCAACCCGCCAGACAATTCCCTAGACATGAGGGATTAAGTCTGTCCCTCGACGCGGTACGGTAACACGCGCAGATTGGGGGAATAAAAGCTGTGAAGACATGCTTTTTGCGAAGTTGATTAACGGATATCGGGCAAAAGAAGGGAGGCGAAGGAGATGGGGAGAGCTGGAACTCGTCTCAGGATGCGTTGATAAACCTAAGAACCAACCATACAGCGTCCGAGCGGCTTGCGGTCACCTATCAGTTGCTAAGCGTAGAACAACCACTTTCTGTTTTTTTTTTTTTGCTAATCGAACTTTTTCAAACCTTTGGCCATCAAGGTCGGAAGGGCTGACCTGCTGGCAAAGAAGAGCCATCCTTCGGACGGACCCCTCAAAAGAAAATTAAAAATTAAAAATCCTTTGGGCGATCGGCGGGAAGGAAGGGTTTGTTTAGTCCCCGCAAAATGGAATGAGTGTTCTTGACCTTCAAATCATGACACAGATTGGCGCTATACGGTTTGATGACACACACCTGGTTGTTCCCATCAGTCACTATAGTTAATAACCACTAGCGTTGTGAACTCAAGACCGTACAACTGAACTCAAGACGTACTACTTTTTCATAGAATCTTTTTTATTCTTCTAGAAAACCCGCTGGCGGTGTGCCGAGGTTTCGGAGGAGGGAAAAATGCACGACAATTTGGCTTATTTGTCTTACTGGGACCTTCCTTCTGTCCATTCAGATTAGCCTTTACTTCACGAAATTTTTGATACTTGGAACTTTTTGACTTTGCTGGCTTATTGGTGAATGAACCCCAAGAATGCCTTTTTCATTTTATTTTTTATTTCCAGTAGTTGTGTCGCCATTTGTACTTCCGCATTTCAATTCTTGCCTATTACGGTAACAAACTCTCCGAACCTGATAGCACATAAAATATTATCTCCATTTTCCATTCCACATACTGCTTGCACGTAAACGTTGCGAAGGCCTGGAAGCGTGCCATTTGGGTTGAGCGGACTGCCAGCTCGTTCATGGAAACCTATCGTAAAGCGGAAGAAACATGTACACCATATCAGATTCTCTCTCAATCGCCCATTTCCATGAAGGTATTGGAATGGTTTCTCCAGGAACCAGGATTGACGAATTTCCTCTCTTTGATTCAGTGTCTGGGGGTCAGATAACAGAGCGAAGCGTTACAATACACAATTTGCTCATTGTGTCATCCGTTTTTTTCTTGTTTCGGGTTTTCACAAGCCATTTATCCATTGAAAATTTCAGCCCGAATATCTTTAACACAGCGTCCGGGTGCGGTTCGAGTCAACAAATCTGTGAACGCTGCGCTGCCCACCAACGATGTGCGTCCCGTCTTGAGTTTTCCGATTCGCACGTCGCACGCCAAGCTTCTTGCCCGTGGGGAAACCCCTGTAGGGTGAATCTCTCCATAACAGGTGACCGACCGTATATCCCAGGCTCGGGTATCAGGTCCGATTTATGAGTTGAAGGTGGAAGTACGTCTTTTACGAGCTTTGCCCCCGCCTCCTCCATCCGCGGCTCGAACTTGAAGAACCACCCGGTGCTTTGACACTCTCCGAACCCTTTTCAGTGTCAGTACAATACATCACAACTGTCATTCACCCGCCCATGGGTGCAGCTTAGCATCTGAGGGTGCTTCTAAAAAACCAACTGTTGTGGTAAGTCCTCCACTATAGTGGCTTTCATCTCCTGGGAAAGGGATGGTCTGGAACCAGTGGTATTTTTACTACTTGGTTATACTTTTTGTCTACCCTTTTGTTTTCTCCGCCTAGGGTTTCTGAGGGACTGGAGTTGGGGTGAAGTTGGGGGTGACGTAACGTAAACCGTGAGCCGTCTTCCTGATATCTCTTCAACCGGGTCCTCGACAGGGCGACATTCGCTGGTTGGTATAGATCCGATTCAACCCGTATTAATCACCTTATCAACATTAGTATCATCATCGATGGCACCACGAGCATTGTTTCCTATCATGAAACATCTACACTCCCATTCAATACCCTCTGACCCTTTTTAGGCCAACAATACATCACTTTAACATACAAACATACACACACGCACACACGCGCACCTCGTCCCGGGCCGAACCAAATCGGGGTTACCAACCAGGCGGCTGTTGTGCCTCCCTTCTCTTGAGCTGGCACAGGCTAATAAAGGCACTCCGATAGGCGTTTCAACCTCATTGTCAATTGTATTCAATTCAAGAGAGCTGGATGTTGGGTACAGGTTCTTTCAAGATCCAAGATAAATTAGTCTCAGTTTTGGATTTCTGTGATGGTGAGTAGCAAGCTCGACCCGAGTCCTTGGCGTGGTCTTAATGGAAGGATATTTCAGTTCGCGCGCCGTGGATCCGATTAGAAAAAATATGCTGCGTAGGTAGACATCGTTGTCTTTACATGGTGCCAGAAAGAGTTCTGCCCGGGCTCTTACCAGTAGTGTGGTGTACACCGTGCACCGGACAGCTTCCAACGATTGAACCCCCCCACCTTTCGGTGATGTTTCTCAATCACTCCCACTTCAACGAGCCTGAAGAAATTGTAAAAAATCTACTTTAGGGAGGCAAGGTAGGTATCTCTATCCGAGCTTAGGCTTTTTCCTTGGTCTATCCTTTTTGGATGGGAATACCCTGGGAGTAGGCGTTCTATTTCTACAATCGCTGATATTCTGATGCTATCTAATTAACTACTTCCTTCGCAACCTTAGGCGCGAGAATCAAACGTTGAACTTGAGCCGCATCCGGGTTGCTTAAACAGGAGGAGGGGAGGGGGGAGGGGGGGGGAAGACAAAAAAAGACTATAACGACAACTTTGAAGCTCTCCCCTCCCAACCGAATATTCTTTCTCTTTTTTTTTTTTTTAAAGTTCTTTTCCCCTTCGGTGTATTAAACTCGTGAGAGGGCTATAGTAACAACACGTTCTGATCCCTGGGACATGATCACTAAAAGCCCGCCCGCGGAACGACGCGGTCACATTATTGATAGGCGCTGCCGGCCACACCACATCACAAACCACAACCCAGAAACCCTTGCCGGCCCTCAACTTGCAAAGTGACCGCCGGCATCGATCCCTCCGCACGCGTGCGTGCGTGCCTGGCATGGGGTTCCGTGTACCTTCGTTGTTGCACGCTCTCTTATCCGTCATCGAACCCCGCGGGTTGCTTCACTTTTTGGGTTCGCAAATCGGAACTTATCATTTGTCACATGGGGACAAAGTTCCTTCGATACGGCGTGGCGCGTTGCCTAGTAGCCCTTACCCACACCCACCCACTCACACCCATCCACACATCCACACACGTACAGCTGGACGCGATCAGATCAGAATGGATTCAGCAGTTATCCAGCGCGTTACAACCGTGGTCGAGAATACGGCTATGAGCTTCTGCGACCCGCTCTTCCCCCGACCCGCTCTTTCCCACTTTCACAACGTCGCTGATTCCATTGCTCATTTCACGGTTGCTCGCTCCTCAATCTCTTTCCGTTGTTCCAGTTCCTCCCTCCTTGCTCCTTTTCAGACGCAATTCACCTGTCGAGGGGGGCCCGATGAAGGAGCGAAATTATGCCGGGTCTGCCATGTCACAGACCGATAGGGACGTTTACATGGTGCCGGTATTAAACACCCCCCCCCCTCCCCCTCTTCCGTTCTCTCCCTAACACAGATAGTCGGGATAGACGGGGAGGAAGCTTACATCATTTTTCGTTTTCTCTCCATATTAATGTCGGAATCATATTATGCGCACGTATGAGACAGCGGCAACAGACCTCGATGTTGGGGACAAGGAAGAAGTGAGTTGGTGTGTTTTAGTTGTAACTGGAAGTAGAGCACGAGAGAGATCGCGCCTGGGCTTTGAAAGTATAACAAACATAGGTTGCCCAATGGTCGGCTACTTCGTGGTATCACTCAAGCACGTTCACCCCCTCCGCACTCCGAAAAACTACAGCGACTCACCACATGGAACACCTGTACGTTATTTGCCTTCCCGGCCTGCGGGATTAGCTAGTGCCACGTAGTATGACATAGGAGAAAAGATAAGCGTTTGCACTTGCTAACCAAACCCTAAAACAAGGGCGAGGCCAGAACGAGCGCCCCAACTCATAGCTCCAAACTGCATGCTGCCACAGGTCTTCACGCCAAAGACCGCTACCCACATCTCCTTCCTTTCTTATTTTGGGGCGAGCCATGTACATGGCGCAAACAATTTAGAGCGCGATGCGAAAAGTGTTCAACACGCGACGATCCTCAGCCGAGCGAGGCGCGTAGGGCCGCCCACTGGACGATCCTGGTAATCCTACAGGTACCGGCTGTGGCGCATGGCCAACGACGGAGGACAGGCGCGGGAGGTTCCCAGAAAGGGGAGAATGGGGACGCATAGCCACGGTCGGTACGCCTCCTCGCATGTACGCCTGAGCCATCACAGAGGAAGAGGATGGTGATGATCCCGGACGACCGGAAAGCGACAATCGGTCATTGGAATAGACACTGTCGTCGTCATCGGGCTCGCACGGGAAAGTATCCGCCCGCTTGTAGGAGCCTTTACTGGAAACGTAAATGCCGTGGGGGACGCGAATATTGCGTAGCTGCTCAATGTCGTCAATTGTATACAACCGCGTGTAGTCATTTCCCTGGTGACAGAAAAAGAACGGCGTGGGTGTGAGTGAAAGGGGCATGGGAGCGTAATGATGACTACAATACCGAAAAATAGGCAACAATGTGCCATTTGCGGGGGGCGCTGGCACCGGGAAGGTACACCTGTGTTGAGAACGTTTGTTTCGTAAGGCCATTTGGCTTCGAGGGCCGATCTTGGCGCCGGTTGGTTAAGGGAGGTACAGAGAGTGGGTCGAGGGCCCGCCGTGCCCTTCAGACAACTCCAAGTAAGACGAAAGAGCGATAGAGTCAAATTAAAAAAGATTCGCACCGCCTCGCAGCCTTCAAGTCGCGTTCTTCTTGAGTTGCTTCGAGTTTCTCCTCGTAAAATAAGTAATCGCCACGCATTCTGCTTTGAGACCTAAGGTTCAAGCTCAGCCGACTATGCATATAGAAAACGCACAACAAGTGACACTTGCCAACGACGCCCATCTGTCCAGCGCTCTAGGCCACCCTTGAACTCCGCCTCTTCCCAAACAAAGACGTTTCCGGAGCAAAGCTGCTCTCGCTCTGTAGAAGACAACCGTCTGGTGATCAAGGGGATAATGTTGAGTCTAACAGCCTCAAGGATGATGTGTGCATCTCGTGCGTCGCGGATATCTGCCAAGGAGAGGTGAGAGATACGATAAGGCGAAAGTATGGGAAACGTACGAAGGGAGGGGTGGGTAGTGAAGTCAAGGTGCGATCTGGGGTGGGCGCTCTGTAATGGATAGGCCATGGCGCAAGATGGATGAGGGCGGACAGGTGTGCAGGTCAACGGTTGCGTCAAATTAGACCGGTGTGGGGTATGTATATATACTGTCCATAAGATCGAGTGCTGCAAGGGGAGGGAGGGGGGGAGGACTCAAGACGGCATGCCACGGAGCATAGGAAGAAGGACGGCGGAATAGGTCAGACAAAGCCCTGGCTTTCCACCAAATTTTAGGCACTGATTGTTTGGTTGCTGTTGCGTGAATCAGATGAAGAAAACTTACCTATCAAGGTCCATCGCCAGAGGTCTGTTCGCCCTCGTCTGAGTAGAATGTTCTGCATTACGATTTGCGCGCCGAAAAAAGAAAGACGTCAATTGGGCCCAAGGTTGAGGGCAAAATAAAAAATAAAATAAAAATAAAAAAGGAGAATGGGGCTAGATCGCTTACTCGAGTAAACTATCGGGAGTAGTTGTTAACTGATGCTCTGTGTTCTCCTCGGGATCGGGATTTCGGCGCCAATAGTACATTATTTGGGATACCTGCCGTGAAATTCCCGAGCTTCTGCGCGCCATAACTCGATGATCACCTTCAAAGCCTGTTCGTCTTATCTCGTTACGAAGATTTTGAGCTTTCGATTTGTTTCGCTGGGAAACTGGACGGGGAGAAACCTATGGGTGACTGGACGGGTGAGTGAGGAGGACAAGCAACCATGGATAACATCGATTACATCAAAAAATGAGATAATAGAAAGCTGCTTTCAGCACGATTCTTGGGGACGAGTCAGACACCTTTCCGTGAGCAAATAATACGGGGTCGTGCCGTGAAGAAGTGCGATTCATGGCTCCGTGTCGTACCCCCAAGGAAACGTGGGTGGGAAGCAATTAGCAAAAAGTTATATCGTGTTTTAATTAAGACATGTACCCACGGGTCATCAAGACCCCGGGTGATGACAAATTGTATTTTGTGCGTGCGTGCAGAACGCCAGAACTTATCACGAAATTGAAGAATATGACGAATCGAATGAATGAATGAATGAGAACATTGAACATGAAAAATACAAGAATTCAGAATTTAATTCGAATATTTTTTGTTTTCTTTTTTTTAACGATTTCAAATTCAAATTCACGTGGGTGTCATGTGACGTGTGGCGTGTATGGTGTATGGCGTATGGGGATCGTAACGTAATCCTCCCTCCAAGCAAGCAATTGCCAACTTTTTGGACAAACTCCAGGCCCGCGCTCATCGGTTTGATGGCTCTAACTAACTTGTCGCCACAGGGGGGATGAACCTTCTTTTGAGACATTGAGGTGGTTACGCCTCAACTGAGGTCAATTGTATCGTACGAGAGAAATATGTGTGTGTGTGTGTGTGTATAGAGAGGGAGAGAAAGAGAGAAGAATAAAGAGTATTATTGACTCTAGGGCACGACCCCCAGTTGCGAATGTATCGTCTGATTTATCCCCAGACATTCTCTGTGTGATGGTGGCATCAACTATGGCACATGTGCACGCGTTTCGTTCGTTTGTGCAATTTGTGCTGATGCTGGTGCTACGTTGAGGCGAGGCAACAAAGAAAGAAAGCGCTGTTTTTTTACGGGCCGCCTATAAGTTTATTTTGAGCGGTCGGGGTGATGGCACTCTCTATCCATCATCCATCACATATCCCTCTGTGGCGTATTAGTCGGGTATGGAGTTTCCACTCATCTTTAATTTTACCTTCCCCATTGTCTGGGGTATGGGTGTGGGTATGAGTTAATTAAGGTAGGTTTTTGGCGTGCTGCGAACGCAAAACCGAACTGAACCGATTACCCAGAAATGGAAAAAGCCGATACATTACAAGGTTGGCGACCCGTTCGACCCGTTTCTTGATCCGATGATCCGACCTTGAACCTTTCCTTTCTTGCACTTACCGTTACCCCCCCTTCATATAAGATAAGTTCATAATGTGTTCCCCTCCTTATTCCACCTTTTTCAATTCAAAAAAAAAAGTTATCGTGAGGTCTGTCTTCGTTTTGTGGCGTGGCAAAATGTGGGTGGAGCGGTGTAAAGCAACTTCTGAAATCGAAGCCTACATTGCCAGCCAAGATACAGTTTCATGGACAACGACAATTAACGGAACTGGACAATTTATACTCTCTCCCTGTTTCCTGCCTTAACCCCATGTAGAGGGAGGTAGTCTATTCGTGCAATACAATACAATACAATACAGTCAGTGGATTAGGTACAAGCTCATCCGTGTGATTTTTTCAAATGTTCTATCTATCTATATATATATATGTATGTATCCTAATCCTAGGGTTGGCATTTCGGTGATAGTACCATTGCAAGCAAGAAATAAAATAAAATAGCAAAAAAACAAAAACAAAAACAAAATACAAAATAAAAAAGAGAAAACGAATAAAATTAAATAAAACTTCCTTCATAGACTGGTCGGCTCGGGTATATCAGGTCTGAAGCGGAGTCGAGCAAGAAGGACCGTGTCCCAGGGCTCCGATGTGCTCTTCCTCACTTGAGAAACTTTACTCGCCGTGAGGGCGCCCACCATTTCCTGTTGAACGGTCCCACTGGAGGGTTCCATACCTTGTTCCGCGGAGGTGAGTGTGAATTGGCCCCACGGGCGCCCAACGCGCGGAGGCGAGAACACGTTGAAATTGACCTGGTTGCGACAAATAAAAAAACACGCGGTCCGATTAGCGGGTGAGTTCGTCCACCGTAACGATAACGATTTGGGTCCGTCGTCTGACCATAAACTCACCTGTCCGTCCGGGTGCCTGTTACTAACAAAACTCGCATAGTCAGGGGCATCCAACGCCCCAATTACTATCGGAACATTCAGACAAATCAGCCATCAACCATAATTAAAGAAAAAAGGACCTTGATCCGAAGAAAGAAAAAAAAAACGTACCCAGGAATATATCCTCTCGCGTCAAGCGTTGCTCTCTACCATATATCTTCATGATGTGATCAATGTTGGATTGGAACCACTTTTTCGGTACGTCCACGTTTGTGATATATCGATACAATGTCGACTCAGCGTAAATGTAGGCCACCTTGTGCCCCGTGCGCAACTGGAAGGAATGAGTGCGACTGATCGTTTGCCTGTCAGAGAGAGCGTTGCGCCCGGGAGCCACGGACCGAGGAATTAGTCCCGGGGGGAGAAGAGGGGAATGAGAAATGTTAGTTCGTACGTACGTGGATGAGAACAAGCCATGGACACGATCGAGGCCGCGTTGCGCCGCATTGCGCTTGTCTTGACGTTGAGCACCTTGGAGGACCTTTCCATATCCGGATAACATCGGCAATTCATCTGCCTTTCCCCCCGACGTCGCGCCCGGGTTAAAAGCGTTGAAGAGCGTCTCGAAGCGGCCTTCCGGCTTGGAGAGGAAACCCACCGCACCAAGTTCGACACGAGAGGGTTGCCACAACGGGAGTGTGACTTGAGTAACGCGAGGAAGGGAGGGGTAATGATGTAATAATGTTCAGTATTATATAACAGTATAAAAATGAAAGTGCCTCTCACGGATTGTGTGGTACTCGTGCTGCAAGAGCATCCTATACCGTCGCTCATCGCGGTATTTTGCTGCAGTATCATCGGTGTCCGGCGGGGACAGGTAACCCGATGGGAGAGTACTTTGGTCCAATATACTCGAATCAGAAGTCAGGGTGTGCGTCGAAATTATCGAGCCGGAATCCACGGGTCTCGCAACAGTCGCCGTCCCTGCCGTAGGCAGTAGTGGCAGTGATGGCGCATACTCCCCTTCTTCCCCTTCTTCCAAGGTCGGCATCCACCCTACTTTGGCATCCTTGCCAATGTCCAACTGCAATCCAGACCCTAATTGGTTGCTGCTACCGCCGCCCTGGCCGCTCTCTCCTACAGCACCAGTCGTTGCCGCATGCAAGGTGTTCACGAGAACTCCTGAAGACGAATCGTCCGGTAATGGCCTCGGCAGGATGTCAGGCGAGTGGTGGTGGTGGGAATAGTATGGGCTCTGCGAGGTCCACTGAGCGAGGATCGTGGGCGGTCTCGGTGAATCGCCAGCGGGGGGTGAGTAGTTCACGTTCGGAGTAGCACTCCTTTCGGCCCGCTGCCTCTTGAGATCCCGCGCGATCTGCTGGAAAGTCGGTCGATTCGAAGGGATACGATCCCAGCTCGAACGGACGATCTCCATGAGGGGACCGCTCATGAGATTGGACGGCGGAAGTGACGGCCGCATGTTTTCAGCTAAAAACCAAACATGTATGGGTGATCAGCAATGGCCAACTGGAAAAGCAAGCTAGGATACGTACTCAGTACGAAACGCAACACGGCGTCGTCATCCATGAGTGGCCACGGTAACGCTCCCTTGGTCAAGATCTCGACGCAACAAATCGCAAACGCATACACGTCCATTTCGGGTGTCAGCACCTGTGCACCTTGCATGAGCTCAGGCGCCTGCCAGCGTAACGTTCCATCTAAAAAAACACGAGCCAAGGGCCGAAGTGGGTCATGTCAAAAATGCACAAAAAAAACAAAAAAGAGGTGGGGGAGGGACTTACGAGGTAGAGGGGCGCGGCTGATCCGGTATACCTCGGACTTCATCTCACTCTGACCAAAGTCAGAAATGACGCAGTGCGTATCTTCATCGACCAGCACATTCGCCGCCTGTGTGTATGTGTGTGCGTTGACCGTTATTCAGACAGCCCTCCCAGTCATAATTCATGAAAAAATTACCTTGAGATCGCCGTGCAATACAGACTCTGAGTGAAGGTACGCCATGCCCTTCGAGATCTCGTGTATCATCCTCAGAGCGTCCACCTTTGCCCCCTCGGCGTCGCTCAATCCCTTCAAGTACTTCACCAGACTTCCCCTGGGATAATATTTGCTGACCTGTCCAGGGGGAAGGGTTAGCATCGCCCATAAAACGCAAAATCGCGAAAAAAAAAAGTGCTCTCACCAAGAACCACGGCGGATCACCGCACGCGCTAGAGGCGCCAAGGAGTTCGAGGACGTTAGGATGACAGAGCCTTTTCCAAATCTCAACTTCATGTACGAAGATCTTCGGCGGCGTCGTCTCGGCGAGCACCTTGACTGCGACGGTATGTCCGCGCCAGGTACCCCGATACACGTCACTGAAAAAGCCTACTCCGACCTTGGCCTCCAGATCGACCTCGTACCGCGTGATCGTCCAACTGGGCAGACCCAGATAGGCCCCGGTCGAAAGCCGACAAAGCGCGTCTATCCCCGTTTCAATAAACTCGCGATCGAGCGTGTCCGTTGTCGTCAAAGCCAAAGCCTCCGCCCCCACCGAAGGTCGCCGGCTTCCGGAATCGGCCGAGAGGACGAAGGAGGTCTCCTGTTCGACCGCTTTCACTTTGAGTGAGGGATTCGAATGCTGCTGCTGCAATTGTGGTTGTGGTGGGTCTTGTAGAGGTTGAGGTAGAATTTGTGAGGGTGGTGTTGACGGTGACGATGATAATGATGATATAGCCGACGATGGCAACGTCGTTCTAGTCGCAACAGCAGCGGAAGCTTCCTCCTCAGCTTCAAACCTTCCATCATCGACGACGCGCTCGAGAGCGCGTTGCAGCGTCTTGATCGCTTCGGGCATCTCACTTCGCGCTATCTGCAGTACTTCGAACATGGCGACGTCGTCGTTCGTCGCTAGGGACGCCCGCATGAGCTGCCTCAAATCCGCGGCATCTCGTGCGCGATCTTGTGCATTTTGGGCCGTTCTCAGGGTGTGTAACATCTTTCGGACGCTCTCGAGGTCCGCGGGGGGCGTGGTGATCCCTGGGGGTGGTAAAGGAAGAGGCGCGAGTGGGAGACCGGGGAGGTGGGAGAGCGTTTCGAGTAAATTTTCGGTTTCCTTTTGCCGCTTTAGTTCATTGGCTTGGATGAGCTTTAGGGTGCGGATTTGGATAGATAGCTGCGGGAAAGAGAATGCCTCCATCGGTCAACAACTGTGCTTCTGACGATTGGGGGAAAAGGCCCCCACGACTCACCCCAAACATATTTAAGGCATCGTTGAGGGCGATATCGCAAGACGTGATGTTGAACAAGATATCGTCGCGTCGAAGGTAGCGCTTGAGGAAAGGACGATGAGCCAACTTGGTAAGGAAATAATGAACATCTTCAAACGCTCTGTAGCGCGCGCGGGGGGGGGGGGGGGGGGTTGAACCAAGTCGTCAGTTAAATAGTTTCTGAAAAACATTTTCTGTGAAAACGCACTCATTAAGTTTCGCGATAGGTGCGCGGAGCTCCTCAGAGACAGTGTAGCCAGCGTCAACGATTTCCTCACGAACGGATATCAGGATATCTGCACAGCGTTCCGTCAAACGTAGAGATGCAAGGCGGTTCGTCTAATCGCGGGGGGGGGAGGGGGGATTGTAGCAATGTCAGTACCATTTGAGGGCTAGATTGACGCAAAAGTGTGATAAGCTCACCTCGACCATCTCGACTGCAGTCCATATATTGAGCAAGATATGCCCGGCCAGTTCCAACCCGGGAACTGGCGCGAAACGCATGAGGTCCACACCTGTAAAGAGCGCCTCATGTCCAACACGTGCTGTGGTGCTGAGGACGCTTCCAATGGCTTCTATAGCGCGCTAAACAGGAAAACGTGTGAGTCGACAACGAAGCTTGAAAAGAAGAAAAAAAAAAAAAGCAGAGTTTTTTTTTTGTTTTGACGTACTGAACGAGTATGAATGTACCCTCCCACTTGTTCAGCAGGCACAGTTCGCTTGCGTTTGGAGGGATCCGCCCATGGACGACGGGGGTGCAAACGCTGGCTCCACCAGGTCGATGTGGGGGCTGTAGCAGCCCTATCCCCATCCGAATCGCGATGATTCGGTTCCGGGGATGAATCTCGAGAGCGAGTATGGGAGGGAGAGGCAGATCGAGAGCGAAATAATAAACTATGAGTGGGAATGGCAACGTCAGCACTAACAGTACCGGGCGCGCCAAGGGTGATAGCAGGAGGCGACGTCGACGAGGAGGAAGAGACTGTTCCAGTAGCCGTCGCCAGCGAGGCAGAGTGGGATGCAGCAGGCGCAGATGTGACACGTGATATGGGTATTACCGGTGGTGTGACGGCCTTTCGCACTGGTGAAGGATCGCGCCCAGAGAAAGTGTATGAACTTGTGCGGCGCACAGCCGAAACCGCAACCGCAGCAGTAGCCGCTGATGGAAGTGGAGTGGGCAAGAGTGAGGTACGAGAGGGTGGGGTCGGGGATGGAGATGTCGATCGCGATGACGGTTGCGATTGCGAGAACGGGTTGAGTGGTGAGGAAGTGCGCGGGGAGGACGTTAGATGATCTGGCGCTGGTGAGCCTCTAGTGCCACGTAGATTGTTCGGTGGTAGTCGAGGTGAAGGTGGGATCCTCACCCCATCATTGGAAACTGAAGTGGGAGGTGAGGGATGTGAGGACGATGGTGATTCTTGAGAGCTCATGATACCAATTCTATTTGTGAAGATCTGATAGTCAGACAGGTACATGAGGATCGGGTATATATATATATGTGAGATTTGACAACCTACCAATATCGATGATCGTAAAACAAAGGTGCCGAGAGCTGTGTGGCAAGGAGGCAAGGAGGCACTTTTGAGGTCCCTCGAGCCGAAACAGTCGGGTTGCGAAGGTCGAACACAGCCTAGGAGGAGTCAGTGATGATGTGTATGATCTCCAACTACAACATCATCATCATGTTCGTGTTATAACCACTCAGCACCCCCCCCTCCCCCCCCGCCACAAGGGCGTGAGAACATCATTTAAGTCTAAAGTTGACTGCCCTTGATTAGCGCTAGTATACGAATAAGTTTCTCTCTGCTTGGTAACTTTAAAATGGAAAAAGACAAGGGCAAGGTTGTCCCGATGTTCTTGGATATTCTCCCGTGGCACATGTACAACAATTCGGCATCATGGTCGTGTCCATAATGTATCGCCAACGTCCGTTGTTGAATATGTTCGTAGTTTAGTTTCAAGAGATATTAGATTAAATTATTTATTTATTTATAATTATCATTCGTACTTGTACTTGTAATTCATCCATTAATCCATCCATTACATGCAATAGTCCACAGCCCAACTGTGGGCAATATCAGGTCAAGCCCTATCCACGGGTCCATCAACTGTATGGGAGAAGCACACCGCATTGACCCGACTACCACACTGAAACCATGCCATGCCAATAAAATAAAGACAGTCAACCAGGCCACTTTCCTGGAACTGGAATCTACGACGAGCCACTCCACGCGACCTGCGACAGATGATGGGGCCACGGATCAGGTTACTCTGCCCCCGGGGTGCAAAGGGGGGAGGAGAAGGGGTAAGGGTACGGGCCAGGCCTTCCCACTCCGGAAATATGGCTACTCTGCTCATTTGTATTAATTCCGGCTCATCGAGCGGGCATGCACCTCTCGCATTTCAACACAACCTCCCCTAAGTGGGGTTTATTCCCGGAGGTATTGGACCGAGTTGGACACCCATGTTAAAGGAGGGGGAGGGGTTATTGTTGAGAGAATGATGAATGAATGAGAACATTAAAAATAATCATCAAAAAGTGAGCCGACGGCCCAAGGTTGCTCCAGGCCGAAGCGGCAATTCTATATACAGACACATAATAAAAATACATGAGGCTCGATGGCCGTAACGAACACGACGGGCTACTGCTGTTCATTCACCGCCATTACGCCCGTGCCTGTATGAGGAGTTCCCGATCCATTGTTAGTATACTTGTAACCGGTTTGTGGTGGGGAAGAATAACCCTCATGACTATGGTAGGTATATTAAAAAAGCCTGCATATGGCAAGCCACTGGTTGTAGAGCGGGTACTTTGTAACAAAAAGGCGATCCGATTAACTCGTTCGTCGGTACCCTGTCAACCCCACCATGCCACGCTCCACAATTACTACTGCCTACTATTGCTACTACGTGGCAGCCGCCAAACCATTCCAGCTGTCACGGTGGCTTTCTCCATACATTTCACAGTCCGAGTAGTTTCTATGACACTGTAACATTAAGGGGAAAAAGAAGAAGAAAAAGACCTAGAAATGGGGAGGGGGGGGGGCTGTGTTAAGAAAAAAAAGTTCGATGCCGTGAGTGTGAGTTGTTGTAATCATAGTATCTTAGCATAGCCATAGCCATGATGGCGCATGAAATTGTGGCCCCAACCAAATTAGGCAATGCGTCGGGTGTTCCGCTACGGGCCGAGGACTTATATCCACCACCGCCGCGAGCGACGCGGCTGGTGAACAATCACCCGAATCCAACGTGATGCCCATCCATCCATGCATCATGCCTCTGTGCCCTCTGTTCGTTCTCTCTCTCTATATGTCGTGTTTCATTTTAGGATGTGGATGGGGTGTGTAATAGCACAGGAAAGAAGATACGACTTTCTTTCTTTGTTGACTCGCTGATCTATGTGTGCCCTATGTGGTACCTGCGCCGCAGCAGTCATAACCATGTGCACAGCAGATGTTGTCATTTGATCACCACGGGACCGAGATTGGACAAGAGCAAGGGTTTGGCCCGGAGGGTGGGGGGAAGGGGGGAGGGGAATGGTTAGAGCCTTGAAGGTTGTTTGCTCATGCTACGGGCTTTGTTCACAACGTTTGGCGATACTAGAGTAGCGTAACTATAAGAATGCCACTATTCAGCCGGAGAGTGTCTTTTTCCTTTCTTTGTTGTCTCTTCTCCCCTGCCATCCGGCTAAACTCGACTTTATGACCACCGACACACAAACTCCGCGCCCTTCTCCCTCCTTCTCTCTCCCCCCCTCCAACATTTGTCGCTACCTCCTCCTCTTTCGCCGCCGCTGCCACCACCTCCGCCACTCCGCCTCCTGCTCCCTGAGAAGCCGAAGAAGGGACACACGGTCCTCAAACATCAAACGTTCTACTATGACGTTCTATACCGTTTAGCCGGACCGGAACTCCATGAACCAATCTGGTAAAATCATCAAATTCCGAAAACCAAAAAAATAAAAATAAAATTTTAATCGACGCAACGCGCGATTCATCGTCATCATTTTATTTTTATTTGCAGCTGGCTGCAGATAGAGAGAGAGAATAGGTGTGTAGGGGGGAGGGGGGATGGAGAGAGAGAGGAGGTGGGCAGGTGGGTGCTTCACACGTGTCGAAGTTTAGAGGAGCCTCGGCTCCTCAGGTTCGCCTATTGTTGAAAACGTTACCTCCTCCTCTCGTCGCACGCACGTACGCACGCAAGCACGCTCGAGGCCTCTCTACAGAAACCAGATGCCCTGGCAGCATGGAAAAAATCCATTAGTCACATGTACCACATCTGGGCAAGGCCCTTCTTTCGTTCCATTGGGTTATTGGCTCTTCCGCCAACCCCGGCCCTGCCCCCCACTCCTAGAGAGGGGCCAGCACACCACCTTCTTCGCGTACTTACAACTACCATAAGTACTACCAGTAGTACGTCGGCAGCTGGAAAGAGGAGAGTCAGCGACTTGATTTAATTGCAAATCTAGGTGAGCCCTCTTTTATTTTAAAAAAAAAAAATATGCTATTGCTCTCGACCCCACTCAAAGTACCGAAAGAAACTTGGATGGCCCCAAGATTTAAAATAAAATAAACAAGTAGAATCCTAATCAAAATGGGGATAATAACAGGGGTGACGCCTTGGTTTGGCGCGACGTCAAACAAAGACTAACCATAAGCGCGCGCTCAACGAGGGTACGACATCCCGAAAAAATAAACATCAAAAAACTCGGAGAATGAGAATGAGAAATCGACTCTTCTTCTTCTATCTTCTTGAGACCATGAGCATAAATACAGTCCACACGAGCCCCCGTCCGTGATGGTTGGGGTTGTATTTTTACTTGCTTGGGAGAAGGGGTTATTGAAACGACAATCAGGTAAGGATCCTTAATAATAATCTGATCAAGTAGGGTAGGGGGCCATGAAATCCCCGAAAAAGAAAAAAATATTTAAAAAGTATATGGGGGATTGCTAATGAAAACAAGTAAATGTTTCTAAAGGGCCTTGCAAGCCGTTCGTCGTGGGGTCTTTTTTCAATGATATGAATGGACCCCTCTTTTTCTACCCACGACATATGAAAAAAAAAGATAATCCTTCTCACTGCCGAAATCTACCCCTCGCATGTTACATACTATTATGAATGGGAATGGGAAATAACATAGTTTTGGGGGCGCTTATCGAATGAATTGATACGCGCCTACTTTTAAGCCAATCACGTTAAAGACTTTGGTCCCCTTGACTTGTAAATGACCCAAGAGTGCCGCGCAACCCCCTCCTCCTCCTCCTCTCTCCCGGCCCCTCATCTTTATTTTTTTTCAGACTTGGTGACTTGAACGTATTCTGGTGATAGAACTTGATGAGCTCATCGTGGTAATGGTCCATAAAAAAGACGTGCGTGCGCCGCATTTCCTTGCTAATTCCTTCACTAGAGGACTTTCATGGACCCTGTTCAGCAGCTGTCATAAAAAAAAAAGTAATCGAGTATGAGAGAAAGGAAAAAAAAGAAGGACAATTTCCCCCCCCTTCACCCTACCCCTCCCAAATAGACAACCAGAGAGGTGTCGCCTGAGCGCGACGCGACGGCCCACCCAATAGCGTGATTGCTTTCTTCATCTCGCTCTAGAACATAGAAAAACTGTGTGGATCGCTCCGGTTTATTTTTATTTTTATTTTGTTTACGTACCCTTCACCTTCTAAAGGTTGCGATGAGGGGGAATGAATGGGCTGTTGAACCCGTTGTTAAGTATTAGAGCCCATCCAGAGGAACCGGGCTGTAAGAAAAAAAAATCACGCCTGAATAGAATTTGCATATTGGCACCGGGTACCAGAAGGACAGAAGGTCATTAGCGATGGCTGGTCTTTCAAGAAGGACAGTACTTTTTCTTCGCTTTGTTTTTTTTTTTTGTTTCTTTTCTTTTCTTGAAGTGCCATGAAGCGCGCGAGGGAGGAAGGGACGAAGGTCATGCGGCTTTTCCAAGGCATTTCAGAGATTGAATGAGATTTGAGAGACGAGGATTGCTGAACAATAGCGGTGGCGACGAGCTAAGGAACAACGCGTCCTTCCAAAGGTGATACTGTGGAAGGTGGAAGCCATAGACACCAACTAATATGGGAGGGGGGTCAAGACACAAAGTCGTTCAATGATTAGTGAGGTCAACCCCAACAGAGTCCCGTGAATAGATGGAAGAAGGTCTAGAGCGTTGTGTCGTCTCGGAACAAGATGAATTAGAATGCAGGCGCCGAAAAAGCCGTAGAAGAAGAGAGAGAGATTCCCGATTTCCGAATATGGATATACCCAATGAGTTGTCAGTGACCAATGGACACGGTGTGTTCTATCCGTGTGGGATGTAGAGAGAGTAAAAGTACATGCGGGTCTATGTGGGAATGTGCCATTATCATTGCTTTGCTTCTTCCACATGGTAGATTGACTTTGTATGGGGCCCCGCTCAATTTTCCGTCAAGGTGCAAACGGAAATGATGTGCTCCTACTTGGGCGGGATCCAACCAAACAAAGCCCACGTTGGTCACGTGTGCGGCCCGCAATTCTCATTCTTCTCCCTTTGCAACATCGGTCTATTTTATTTATCTGCGCTGTGTGCCTGTGATTCTGATGACTAGCCATAAACGACTACCTTCTCTGAATGATGGTGATGATGATGATGAACTAAATTCTTGTCACTCTCCTCCTTCTCCCCCTGACATGGTTACCACTCATCATTCGGACTTCCCATCGACCAACGAGATGTAGGAATACGAATTCGGAGCTTCGTCAAGGGTTATTGATGGATATTTCATACAGTCACCGGAGTTTACATCGGGTTGGATATCCCTGCTTCGGAGTGATCATCAATTGGTCGGTCCTTCGTAGGCGCTCTTTTCATATTGCCAAAGTCTCACGCCGATTCTTGTGCAGGAAAGGGAACCGTCTCTGTTTAATTCTTCTACTATATCAATCATCTGTCAAGAACTCCACACTTAAAATCGGCGAGAATTGCCGGTGCTTTGTGTTTTTTGTCTTTGTGTGAGCGGTCAATGACGGCATTGGAGATTTTGGTGCCTTTTTTTGAGGGGACGTATCAGAGAAGGGCCACGAAAGCGCTTCAGATCTAATATCCCATTCTCCCACCACGGCCCAGCATGGTACGGTAACGATAGGCTTGTGCTCGAGTCCGCACCGACTATTCTGGTTTATGCGGCAGCGGCGGCGGCGCGGGCAACGTTTTGGTGTTGGTGTCCCATAGAAATGTGCGAAACGCCCGCCCTGGATTAGACGCCTGGACCTCGAGCACGGACTTGCAAAGACCGAAAATACAACTGAAAAGTTGCAAGGAGACTCGCGCATGATTTCTGGAAAGGGGGCTTGCATGGATAGCATATAAGCACCAAGTCGAGGTGACCTCGTCTTTCAACATCCGTTCAACCTTTTTGCTTAGTTCCAGCAGCAGTTGACAAAGCCTTCTTATAACATCATCATCATCATCATCATCTAGAAAGCACCATCAAACCATGTCTTCTCTGTCTGAGCAAATCGCCGCTCACCCCTTCTTCACTGCCGATGTCAGCGCCCTCGCGTTTGACGAGCGTATCGCGCTTGCCTACCAGCGTGCTCAACTCATTCTCCGCACGTACAGTGAGTTATTGTTATTTCTTTCTTGATGTGAAATAAATTAACCTCCCCCCCCCCTTGTAGACATGAGCGCGGATGATGTTATGAACATGACCCCCAAGTTCTGGGAGATGCACCTTGACCCAAATATTGCACTCGACTATGGACTGTTTACCATCCTCGCCGCACAAATCAACTTGACTGTCGGCACACTCTCCCGCTTCCTCCCGACTCGCCCCGATCTCGAACCCCTTGTGAAATCTCTCCTGAAGGGTGAGACCATCGGTCTCTACCTTCTCTCCGAACGTGGACACGGTTTGGATGCTCTCAATATCGAGACTACGGCCCACCAGCAGGAAGATGGAAGTTTCGTTTTGAACACTCCCCACGAGGAAGCCACCAAGTGAGTACCGCGTTTTCATTTTTTTATTTTTTTATTTTCATTTTACTGACGAGGATTACTTTCTTTCCCCAATCCAAGGTTTATGCCCGCCTCGAACCCGACCTTTGGCGTCAACAAAGTTGCGCTCGTCATGGCCCGCTTGATTGTCAAGGGCGAGGACAGGGGTATGCGTCCATTTATCGTCCCGATCTGCAACACTCGTGAACCCTTCCCCGGCATTCTCTCCATCCGCCTTCCCCTTCGCAGTGGTGCCTCTCCACTCGATTTCTCCATGACACGATTCAACAAGGTTAAACTTCCTCCTACCGCCTTGCTTAGTGATACCCTGGAGACCCCCAAGGATGCTCGTGCAGCCTGGTGGGACACTCTCTGGCGTATCCCTATCGGCTCCTTCGCCGTTTCGGGACCTTGTGTCTCCGGTCTTAAGCACACCGCTTATGTTGGTGGTACCTACTCACTCCGCCGTACCGTCGCACCTCACGGAGAGAAAGTCCCAATCTTCTCTTTCCCAACTCAACAATGGTCCGTTCTGCACGCCGTGGCCTCGGGTCGCGTTCTTGATGCGTGGTATCGTGAAGTCGCGCCAGTCTTTTCTGACCCCTCAGCTACTCACCCTATCAAGCATGGTCTCGCCGTTTTGGTCAAGGCGACTGTTATTCGTCAGGCGATGGAATGTTCGCATGAGATGGCTGAGCGTTGCGGTGCTCAGGGAACATTCGATACTAATTTTATCGCCCGCCACAAGGTAAGAAAAAAAAAAATAACTACTAGAACCCTCCCCCCCCCCCCCCCCCCCCCCCCCAAAAAAAAAAAATATGGTTTTGGCTGACGACCCAATCCTTCTCCCTCCCCTAACAGGCTGACCTGAACAGTGTCATTATCGCAGAGGGTGATGTCCTCGCTTTATGTATCCGTCTCTGGGGTGAGCTCGTCCTCGGACGATACGCCCTCCCAATCCCACCTGCAAAGGATTCTCTCCTCGCCAAACACGCACACTCACTCCTCGATGAGGGTCGTCAAGTTCTCCGACGTCTTCCCGGTGGTCATCGTTCCGAAGCTGCCGAATATGAACTCCTACCGGAATCAGAACGAGCAGTGATCGCATTAGGTCATGCTTGTGCATATTCAGCTGCGAAGAAGGCAGGTATACCGAAAGCTTTACTTGATATATACGAATGTGCCGCTATTCGAGGAGACCCCGCTTGGTTCTCCGAGAATGTCGGTCTTTCTCGGGAAGTACAGAGGGCTAAGGAAGGTGCGGCACTTCGGGAAGCTTCGCCTGATATTGAGAAACATTTGGAGGATTTGAAGGTTGGTTATGCGGTTCGTGCTTCTATTGTTAGCGATTCGGCTTGGCTTGGTCAAGTTGCGCGTATGCCAAAGTATAAGGGTAACGCGCAGAGTGGTATACCCGGAGTTACCCCTGGAACTGATGGTGCACGTCTGTAAAGGAATCTGTTGGTTCTCCCCCTCCTCTCTCTCTCTCTCTTTGGGGGGGGGGGGATATTAGACCTCCCCACTCCCAAAAAAAAAATACCACATTTGTTGTTTTTTTTTTGTTACGATTATTAGATTGGGATGGTGTAGAACACACAATTAATTGTAAACGGATATTCTTTTTTTTTTTTTCTCCCCACCACGAGGGATTAAAGTTTCAAGATTCAAGGTTGTGTTGCTCTCTCAGAGTTTAGTTCGTGTTGTGTGTGTGTGTGGGGGGGCCCGTCACGGTGGCACTTCAAACTTTAAAAAAAAAAAAAAAAAAGGAGCACAGCCACGCTGACTGTGTACGGATGTAAAAAATATGAAAAGAAAGAAAATTAAAAATCAGATGTATTCCCAGAATGCTTATGTAAGATAATCATAATCCTTCGCGGGGGGAGAGGGAGGGGGGGGATTCATGGTTTTTGGTACCAAACCACCACCCAAACTTTATTACTTGGACCACTATTTCTTTTTTTTTTTTGTCGGTAATAATTTCCAAGGGGAAGGGGAAGGGGGGGGGGTATCGATCGTTATTACTTCCGATAGCGATATGAGAGTCAACCAATCAGATCTTCCCGCCCTTTTTTTTTTAAAAAGTTAACGCCCACACCAATAAAAAAAAATAAAAAATAAACGCCCTTCGTGGGGTGTGGGTGCGAGGTTTTCTTTTCTTTTTTTTTTTTTTACGTTGTGTACGTACGTACGTTATTTTGTTCCATCTGTAAAATCCAAATCTTCATCGATATCGATTTCGGGCTTTTTTTTCAAAAAGAAGCTTATATGTGGTGAGGAGAGGGGGGATCACACTAAAAAAGTAGCATTATGAGAATGAGAGAGAGAGAGAGTGTGTGTGTGTGTGTGTCGTGAGGGGTCTTAAAAATTTGGAAATTGAATTGAAATTTGATTGAGTGCGATCACACGCAGAGGGGCGATTTCCCCCCCCCCTCTTCGGATTTTTGATGATGATGATCCCCATTTCGAAATAATTAAAATTAAAATAAAATAAAAACCGTCCATGAGTGAGAGAGAAACGGGGGGGAGGGGGGAAGGGGAAGGAACCCTTGGCTTGGGCGAAACGTGTATTTCATTCCATTACAAAACTCATTGAATAAAGCGTCTTTTTTTCTCTCTCTCTCTCTCGATGGGCCATGCGCGCGCTTCACACACACACACAAATAGAGAGAGAATGGAGGTATCTCGGGACAAAAAAAAAAAAAAAAAGGTGTGGAAACTATCAATCTAATCATCTCCTTTCCTCTATTTCCCCCGCGTGTGAAAAAAAATAAAATCTCGCCCACACGCAGGTGATGACGGCGGCGTCTTTTTATTTTTTTTTTCTCACTGTGTGAGCGTTTAAACCTCTATGTCATTATCATTATTTTTTTTTTCGGATCAATATTGGGGGGGGGGGGAGGGGAAGGGGGAAGCGCTTTAAAAAAAAAAAAAAGAGGAAAAACCGGGGTGATGATGTTATTTATTATAATTTATATTGTATTATATTATTTAATTATTACGATAATACCCTCCTTTGCATTGTACCGGACTTCAAAAAATTAAATCATCCCTCCTCCGCTTCTTATTCTAAAGACCGAAGGACCGGGAAGAATTTGATTCCGTGAATCGTTGTTACTTGTACAACTCTTAAACCCAATCAATGCATTGTCATTTTGTTTTGTGGTATTTTAATTAGGAAAAAAAAAAAAAGCAAAACCGTCTTGAGAGTTCCGGAGATTCTAGAGAGAGAGAGTGTGTGTGTGTGTATGGCAAGTTTATAGTAGTTACCTCTCCCCGCCGGCCGGTTTAAAAAAATCACCGGCAAGGGGCGAGGGAAAAAAAAAACCAAAACCAAACCTTATGGGGCCACACAATATACATACACACACAATGCCGGTATAATTGGTGTGGTCATCAACAAAATTCCTTTTATTTTCAAGTTCCCCGGGGGAGAATTAATAATAAAATAAATCCCGGCCGGCTGTCAGTCAGCTCCTGAATTATCATCATTCATACAACATTATGGATTGATTGATTGATTGTTAGTGCATGCGAGTTTTTTTTTTAAAAAAAAAACAAAAAAGTACTGTCATGGGGACATACATAAAAATTGGTATGGAATGGGAGAGAGAGGAGAGGGGGGGGGGGGCTAAGAATACAATGTATAATACGCCCTAAAAAATAAATAAATAAAATGTCAAAAGAGTCAAATGATGATATTTAAAAAAAGTGTCACAATTGCGCCTTGTATGAGTGTGAAGAGGACCAACCAGCAGTAGTAGTAGTAGTAGTAGTAGCAGCAGTAGCAGTAGCAGTACATCCAACTCGAATCCAAACAACTTCTTCTTCGGCGGTGGTGGTGGTCCGCCACCACCAGTCATCATCATCGTCCTAGTCGTGGTCATGGTAGTAGTACTAGTACTACTAGTCATTGTCGTGTCTTGCATGAAGGTCTGCATATGTCCCTGTAAACGATGATGTCCCTGTCCCTGTCCCTGTCCTTGTCCATGAATGATATGACCATTCCAACTCTCATCCTCCTCATCTTCAGCCAACTCATCCACCTCTTCATCTTCCTCACCATCCAGCGGCCCCGCCGTGAGGGATACGAAACGCTTCTGCTGTTGCTGGTGATGATGGTAGTTGTTACTGTGGTAATGCTGCTGGTGATGATGAGGATGATGTGAATGATGCGCCGGATGATGATGATAATGTTGTTGTTGTTGTTGTTGTTGTTGTTGCTGTTGTCGATGATGCTGCTGCTGTTGATGCTCCCTCTTCGCTGAGAGCACCGTCCAACGCGACGACGAGGAAGTGGTAGGGGTGGTGGCGGTGGAGGTAGACGATTGTTGTGGACGATAAGTACTCACTGAAACCATCGATTCACCATCCGATTCGTCTTGCATTAACGTGGTAGGCGATGAAGGTGGTTCAAACGGAGGCGAGTCATCACGTAATTCATGAGTTAACCGATTCAACGGCCGCCAACTCGAATGAATCGTTGTCGTCGACGACGACGACGACGACGCTACTGGTGTTGGTGGTGTAGGAAGTGCTGGTGCTGGTGCTGGTGTGGTGGTGCTGTGTGATGATGATGATAGCTGGGACGACGATTGTGATGGTATTGGGGGGACGACAGCTCGAGTTCGAGAGGGGGGAGATGACTCTCGGCGTTTCCTACTACCGCCATTCGTGGTCGTGGTCGTGGTCGTAGTGGTAGGTGAAAGAATCGGCTGTAATGGTTGTCGAAGCGGTGCACGTAAAGAAGTTGAACGTCTCCTAGACCAAATGTTAGGTTCTTCGCCAACCGGCTGAGAGATAAACCGAGAAGAAGAAGAAGAGGCAGTGACCGAGGTGCTATTGATCGTAGAATGATTGGACGACGTCGTCGCGACTCGGGCCGACTCGAGCGCGGAGGCCAATTCGTCCGATATTTCGGATATCGAGACGGTACGTGAACGGGACGCGTTTGAACCTTGGCTACCACCACCACCACCACCACCATTACCGCTCTCTCGTCCTAGTCCAACACCAGTGGTGGCAGTGGCAATGATGTCACTTGACACGCCTAGGCTCTCCCCACTCATCCTACTACCAGTGCCATTGCTGCTGATCACTTCATCCGTGCTACCACCGCCGGTTCCGGTTCCGATGCCGGTACCGGTACCAGTACCTTCCACACTGATACTCTTCCTCCGACCACGCTGTCGTTCGCGTTCAATACCTCGCCACATCTCTTCCGTGACTCCAAAGCGTTCGCGGCATCGTCGCTCATGTCTCGCTCGAGAATCTGGACGGGTTAATGGTTTGTGACATATCGCGCATGGAGAAGGTTGACCACCATGTCGAGCCGTCTTGTTCAAATGACGTGAGAGGTCGCGAGGCGTGCCAAATTGGAGGTTACATTCCGTACACCGATACTTGGTCTCGTTCTCCGTGTCTTGTACTACCATCCCCGATGCGATCAGGTTATGATTATCCACACGTTTTTTTGTGTATATGTGCGAGGGAGGGAGGAGGAGCGGGGTGGAGGGATATGCGTGTGTGTGTGTATAGGGTTAATTAAGGTGAAAGGAAGGAGGAGGAGAGGGAAGGGAAGTGGGGAGAATTGAGTGGAAGAGGAGGAGAGTGTGGGTTTGGGTGGGAAAGGGAAAAAGATTGAGCGCGTGTTGCGTGTTGCGTGTTGGCCGTGGGTGTGGATGGATAGATGGATGGATGGACGGGGGGGGGGCAACACCAAAAAAGACACCCAAAAAAGAAAAAGATAAAAGAAAAAGAAAAAGAAACCGGAGGATAGATATAGAGGGATAGCATGTGGGAGGTCCACCTTATAAGCACGTCAAGGGACAAGGACGCGCGCCACAGACGGCGAAAAAAAAAAACCTATGGGTGTGTGTGTGTGTGACTATGACTAGGGGACTAAGGCTAAAAAAACTATTATATAAAATAAAAATGATGGAACTGCCTGTTTGTGGCCCTGGCCCCTCATTTCCATTTCCACATTTGCTATTTTATATCTCGCGCGTGGAAGGGGGAGGGAAGGGCGGTTATAAAACTGTCAAAGAAAGGGATCAAAGCAGGGCGTAGGGGGGTAAGGCAAGGCAGGGTAAGGCAGGGTAGAAGCAAGGACGTCTTACTCTTCTCGTCTCTCTCGAATGCCGTTTTCCGTTTTCCGTTTCTGTGTCCGTCCATGTCTGTGTCTGTCCGTGTCCGTGTCCGTGGTACTAGGACTGGACAGGACTGGACGCGCCTAAATGGACCCCCCCCCCTCCCCTCCCCCGTTCCTGCCCTTGAGGTTTTCCCCTCATTCATCTATTCACACAATCCTCAAATCCTCTATTCCTTCCTTTAGGAAATTGATATTGATGAATTATGGATCATGCGGCAAACATAGAAAATATAAAAATAAATAAAAAACAAATATATATATATATATATACCCCCTCCCTCCCCGCACACACAGCCTCTTTGTCGTATACTTTGCCTCGCCTCGCCCACCCGGAGCACACACGTCCCTCCTTATCGGATCGACCCTTTTGCGGGATGTAAGCCTGTGTGGTACACACGCGCCTACCTTTTTTTTTTTTTTTGGCTCTGTACTGTTGCCAGTCATTTGGTGGAAGGAAGGGGAGAGGGAGGGGTCTGGACCCACTCAACCCCCCTCCCCCCCACACGGGTCGGCATCAATCCTTCTTGTTCATTTCAATTTTCCCCTTCCGTGTGCGTTTCTGTGTGGCGCACGGCCCGATGGCGGCCGCCGCCCGTCAAATGTATGTATGTTATGTATGTATGTATGATGGTTGATATGATGATGATGATGATGATGATGGTGATGATGATGACTCCCTCTTTTTCAGTCAGATCTTTTTTTTTTTTAAATTTTTTCCTCCTCCTTCAATCGGATCAAAGAGGTGTTTCAATCATCAGTCAGAGAACAGAAGGGAGGGGAAGGGGAGGAGAGGGGGATGTCCAGATGGAATAGACGAGGTGATTTTACGTGTCACGTTCGTCGGACACGCAGTGGCGTTTCCGAGGTCACAAAGAAAAAAAGAGTGTTATTTGTTATTTGCATTATTTGATCGTGAAGGCGGCTTGTTGGTTAGATGGGACTTTTTGGAACTTGGCTGGACCCACCCCCGATGGGGTGTATAATAATATAAAACATAACATACATGTTTATAACGCTCGCTCTTTCGGCCGGCGGCGATACCAGTGGGCTGGGTTCCGCGCGCGTGTATAATAATAATAATAATAATAATAAAATAGTTAATATCAGGATATAACACACCACATACACACAATATGCACATGCGCATACAACACGTACACGCACGTTTACGTGGGGTCGTTGTTGTTGTTGATGTGGTAATGCGTTGATGTGTTGATTTTAGACGACGTCAGCCACGCAGTCGAACTGCGTAGAAAATGCGTGTATAGTGTGTGTGTGTGTGGGTCTGGTGGTAAAAATGTAAGAGGTAAGATTGGTCAATCCAATCAAACAAGCTTTCGTGTCGTTTTGAAATTATCCCCCCCCCTCGTTGCCACCACCGAAATCTGTGGTTCTGTGGCTCTGGTTCTGGATTGTGTGATTTGATTGAATTTTGATTGAATTGAATTGAATTGAATTGAATGAACTCACCATTTTTATTTCCCTCTCTCAACATCAACATTCCCTCCCGCCCTTCCTATAACTCCTGTAACTCTAATCTGTCTGTCCGGGTCTGTCTGGTCTGATATGTTGTTCTGATTTTAATATTCCTTTCATTCCATTCCATTCCAAAAGGAAATTAAAAAGTCACTCTCACGCAAAGTGCCTTGGCGCTAACAAATAATGATGATTGAGAGAGATGAAAAGAAAAAGAAAAGAAAAGAAAAAGAAAAATTAAATGTGATTCCGTTATCATCGCGTGCTGAACAACACCTGCTCTTGGCTGTTCTCTTTCTCCCTATCATCAGTCCCTCTCTCTTTCTCTGTCCCTCTGTCATTATCACTTGTACCCTAGAATTACCATCCGTTCTAGAAGACGTTCCCAAATCCCGTATTAGGCTATCTTAATTCCGTCCAATCGCTGCTGCCTAGGTGAGGCAATAATGGGCATCGCGCGTCATTGTCATCTAAATGTTGATCTCGTTCTTCGTTCTTTCTCTCTTTCTCTCTTTCTCTCTCATTCTATAGAACACCCTAGTATTCTTCTACGTGAGAAATTTGTCAGAATGTGCGTTGCTTGCGTGCTTTCAGTTGTCCTTTACCGATGAATGATGATTGATGGTTCCGATCTCCTCACCTAACGCACAACAAGTCCACCAACCAACAACCCACACCCACACCACACACACCACATACATCCATATCACATCTCACTCAACACGCACCCCCCCCCCCCACATCCCCACACACACGTCCCTTGCTTTGCTTGATCACCATTAGTTCCGAACAATCGACAATCGGGGATGCCTTCACCACCACCACTTGATTCCATTCCACCCCTCGTACCCGTACCCATATCCGTACCTGCAGGCAACGGGGCGCCCATATCTCCTTCGGCTAAACCAGACGTCGATGACCTCTTCGCGACGCTCTTTGCCCCACCACCAGACTTACCCCTTCCGTTAGGATCTTCCCCTTCCCCTTCCCTTTCCCCTTCCCTTTCACTTCCTGTTACTTCGACTTCGACTTCCTTATTCTCTCCTCCCCCTTCTTCTTCTTCTTCTTCGGAACACGCTCATTCCCGTTTACACTCGATCAGTACCGCTAGCTCGACTGATTCTGACTTTGGCGATTTCGTATCCGTACCCGCTTTTGAGGATCCCCTAACCCAACCAGCAACAGCACCAGCACCAGTACCACCAGTACCATCATCATCATTATCATCATCATCATCAACATCAATATCATCATCATCCACTGAAACGAGTCCCTCAAACCCGGACCTTCCGTCATGGCGTCGGTTAAGTTTGAGTGGCGCCAGCGCACAGTTTTTTTTCGCAGAGGCGCGAGCGGCAACGGCACGCAATCGAAAGGGATTTTTAGCGGAATTATTGGAACATGAAGATGACCCTATGTATTGGCACAAGCGCGAGCAACAGCACCCATCATCCTCACCTTCCTCCTCCTCCTCGCGACCTGCCTCCGCCATCCAGTCGGGTGCCACGACTCCGCAGCCTCGGCAAGCACCACAGCCACAGCCACCGCCGGAGCCGGAACTGACGACAGGACGGATTTTACTGTACCAAAAGTTATCATCAATGGCGATAATAGTGATGATGGCATACTTGGTGGTGAATTATCTGACGAACCACCACCAGTCGAGATGAACGTGGGCATGAGAGTGGGAATGGGAGTGGACGTGGACGCGGACGTGACCAACGTCACCGTCGAACCATTAATGGAAGCTCTCAGCGAAGCCGTATCGGATAACACTTTTGCCGTCTCCGCTATCCCTCTTGTCACCCGTCATCATCAACATCATCTCGCAAAAACTACTCGAGATCGTGCAGAGTCAGATTCCATCATCATCGCCCCTTCTTCCACTTCTACTTCTACTCGTCGTCGACCCGGTGTGCATCCTCCATCACCGATCACTCGATCACCTTCCCTCCCACCGAGTTCACCGCCTTCGAGACCATCTCCGCCCGTATTGACACGTACGGAATCGATTTCTACGTTCATGTCCAGGTCTGGCTCAGGTTCGGGTTTGGGTTCAGGTTCAGGCTCAGGCTCAGGCTCAGCAGGAGCAGGCTTGGGGTTGGTAGGAGGGGGTTCCTGGTCAGGCTCGAGTTCTTTACCTTCCCGTTGGGTGACTTCCTTCCTCACTTATCGCGGTCCCCCATTACCATTATCACAGGCGCCAACAACAGCGCCAGGAATACCACCACACTCATCCATTCCAAAACGTTCTGTCACTGATATCACTCATGGTTCACCGTTTGCTGCTACGCCATTCGTGCCGGCGAGTGGAGCGCCAGGGTTCGATGGCGATCGCAAGTGGAACAAGAAAGGTTTTGAAGTCACAGGTGATGATGGTGGTGGTGGTGGTGGTGCATTGGACGATCGACGTGCCGTGCAATTACTTGGTCGTAAGGAGAGTACACGCGTGGTGCTGGAAACCGCGCTTGCTAACACCGTACGTCTTCACAACACACGTTTTTTTTTTCCCCTCCAACTGACAAATGAATCAACGAACCACGAACCATCTTTTTTTTTTCCCTTTCCTTCTTTCGTGCTTCTTTCTCTCTCTCCTCCCCCCCCCCACACCCTTCAACGTACACGTGCCGAACACAGTTACGATCTCATCTCCCCGCTCGTGCCCGTCTCCCTCGCTCTTGGACTCTCCTATTCAGTCTGGATCAACATGGAATCTCATTACAGACGCTTTATGCACGTTGTTCTGCTGCTACTTCTTCTTCTTCTACTGCTACTACTACTACTACTACTTCCGCTACCCCCTCTCATTCCAGTGGCGCTTTACTGGTCGTATGTGATGCGGAGGAGACAAGGTTCGGAGCTTGGATAGCTGATGGTATACGAGAAGGACATGGATCATATACTGGCTCGGGTGAATCGTGAGTCTTTTTTTCGTGGGGAGAGGAAGAGGGGGGGGGGGAGGAGGTTGCTCACGCGGCCCGTGTTTGTGGTAGACTGACTTTTTTGTGTGTGAAATTTTTTTTCTTTTAAAGGTTTTTATGGAAAGTTCATGAAGATGGGGTTAAAGTTTTCAAGTGGACTGGAAAGAACGATTATGTCGCTCTATGTGAACCCGAATCGATCTCCTTTGGTGGCGGGTGAGTTATCACACACACACACAAACAAAAAAAAAAAACTCCTTTGTTATACTGACTTATTATTATTTATTATTATTATCTAGGGACGGGCATTATGGATTGTATCTCGACGAAACTTTATATGAAGGTTCATCCGCGCGTTGTCTAACGTTCAATAATGAACCACTCTGTGCTTTTTCCCAAAGTCAGAGTCAGAGTAAGGTTGGTGGTGGTGGTGGGATTGGTACGGTCAGGTTCGAATGTGTCGGTTTGGAGGTTTGGGGTGTAAGTTCGTAAGTAAGTTAGTAGTAGTTGGGGATTGAATGAGGGTATGGGAAGGAAGGAAGGGAAGGGGAAGTATGGGTGGAGTGATAGTATGGTGATATGTTTCCTCTATTCGATTGTGTGTGTGGAAGAGGGGAGGGGAAGCCAACAAACCCAGCTGGATTAAACGAGCGTATTACTTACCTCTTTTTTTTTTTTTTTTTATATATCAAATCCAAATCTCCTCTTCTCTCACTTTTTTTTTATTACTACCATCATTTTGTGTGTGATTAGCATAATTCTTTTTTTTCATTTATTATTTATTTATTTAATTTGTTGTGTGACATAACACACTACACCGGTGTTTTTGATGAAAAAGAAATTTAACCAATCTAATCATAAATAAAAACATATCAATATATATATATATCCTTGCTTTTGCTTCCCTACCTTCAGGATATGGTAACCCTTTTTATTACACGCCTTCACGCCTTCCCCTCCCCCCCCCTCCCCTCCCCTCCTTTCCAGATTCACGCATACGCATGCATCAATTGGCTTCTTTTTTTTTTCGGACCCTTTATAAAAAATTAAAAAAAAAAATAAAAAGAAGAATTTGTTTTTTTTATTTTTTTATTTTTTGGACACCTCTGACTCCCCCCCCCCCTCCCCCTCCCCCTTCTCCTCCTCCGCTTATCACTCAATCTATCGTGTCGCCTCTTGCCACAATTTCAATCTCGATCTACGGAGTGCATAAGGGGGAGGGAGAGAGAGAGGTATGTTTAGAGATGTAAATTGTATGTGTATATGGTATGGGTATGGTATAGTATGATCGATTGATAAAAGGCTGAAGGTTAAAAGGTTTTTTAAAACCACGTTGCCAAATCATTAAAATCTAAGAGGGTCTTTAGATAATAAAAGCGGCACAAGGGGATTTATAATCTAAATAAAAAAAAAACTTAATCCTTATCGCTCTAAATTAGTAAGTTTGTAAAAAATACACTACCCAAAAAAAAATAAAAAAAATTCGATTCCATTTCTCTCCTTCCTACCCTGCTGAAGAATCATCTTCCTGGTATTTCCATGCCTCACGTGGAAGTTGTGAAGAGAACCAGATCACCACGAATGTACATAACGTAAGCCCATAAAACACGCCGTACCCTCCCATTATCTCATTTTCCAAAGAAAACGCAAAAAGCGAACTCGCGATCGCCGGACCAACCGACCGTTGCACTGACACGATCGTCTGGGCGAGGCCGTTCGTTGCCCCAAGCATGTTCTTTCTCGGTGCTGCAGAGGAAGTATAGATACATATGGAACCTATGACCCGCAGCGAGAATTGAAATGAAAGAACGGGATGGGGGGGGAGGGGGACGGGGGCGATTAAGTCACGAAAAAAAAAATAAAACCAAAAGAAAAGTACAACTCGTACCATATGCCATGTCGACGCCGACCATTGTCAACATGTGAAGGAGTACGAAGATCCATAACATGAAATCTTCGTTACCCGCATATCGCGCCTGCCTGCCAATGATGGGGAAGAGGAGAAACGCCGGGAAGAGGCAGGATATAGAGGCCAACAGTGAGCCACGCAATCCAATCCATCTGACCAAACGGGGGAACATCCAGAACTGAATTAGGCCATTCAGAATCCCAAACACGCCTAGGCACATCCCCATCTGCCCGGCGTCCAGACCTAGTCCGCCGTATCTGATCGGCGTCGTGTATGCCAACGGCAATAACGATCCCAGTGAGATTTCAAGAAGCGCGAAGACCGCATAAACGCCAATGCTGAGCATTACCGGCCTCGTGAAGAGCGACCGGAGAGGTGCCCTTTCCTGCTCATCCCCTTCTCGGGATACACTCGCCCCATTCAAACCTTCGATACCGCCGCTCTCCGTGTTAACTGTGTAACCCAAGTCCGAGTTACCGATATGTGATCCCGTGTTTTTTCGTGCTTTCTTGTGTTTCTGTAGCGTCTGTATACACTGGATTGTGGACCAGGGAATAGTAAGAGGATGATTTTTGGGGCGTACCTCTTTCAAAACGATAGATCCAATAAGGAAGGAGAGAGCGGCGTATGCACTTGTAACAGCACAGGGAAGAAAATACGGGTACTGTATCCAGAAGGTGCCACTAAACTGTTGAGGCCAATGGTCATGTGGGCGTGAGAGTAGACCACCAATTGATGGGCTATATTGGGTGTTAAAAAGTCCGAATGATGGCATAAAAGGGAACCAACGCACCCTATGGTATTACCAACAGACCAGGTCAAGGGAGTAAGCGAAAAGGCCACAGCAATGTTCGACTCATCCGTAAGCTCTGCAAGCATGCACTTCATGACGCCGACGTTTCCATTAAGCGCGCCTGCAAGAAATCGGCTGTCACGAAGTTAAAAAAAAAAACAACAATTCGGTTGCCATCCGAATAAGACAAATTACCTTGCCGCTAGTGCCCAGAACGTTCTGGACAAGCCAAAAAAGATTGTCGCTATTACCATGCCCATGACACCACTAAGAAGAATAGGCTTGCGACCTATAGAGTCTGAAAGACGGCTCCATTGTAGTATAGTGGTGGCCTCGCCGGCGAAATAGAGTGATATCTGACGGATGATGCATGATTGGCATCATAATACCTCTCCATACCAGTCACTTACGATGATACCAGCGTAGTATCCAACTTTCCTTTTGTCCCCGCCGGTGATTGGAAGTTCACTGACAAGCTAAGAGAGAGAAGGGTCGTGAGTACAGGGTAATCATCAAACGATATCATATCAACAACGCGTACCTCACTAATGTAGGGCAAAATGGACATAGATATCATAGGCTCAGAGATAAGCAGTAGCACCAGAGCAAACATCTGAGCTTTAGGCAAAGGAGTGGGTTTTGGGGGTTTGACATTCTGTTGATGTTGTTGAAGGAGAGGAGTCCTCTCATCACCCTGCTTGGGGCAGAATGAGGCCGACATGGCGACAGGTATAGAGAAGCGAGAAGAACAAGGGGGGGGGGAGGGGGGAGAAAAGTGCCGCGATGGACACCTTGTCTACACTTGGGACTTGAAACCATTCTTCTTTTTGAGAGATGTCACCCGAATTCCGATGTTTTCCACTATAGATAGTCAAGTGTGGCTCGCAGAACAACGGTTGCACTTTAATAAAACCACTATGATCTGGAGACGAGCATTTGAGGCCGCATGCAAAATTAGCTAGTACCACCACACGAATTGGAATTTGCTCACAAAACAGCCAGTGATGAAACGTCGCCTCCGTGTTGCTCCGTAGTACAATGTAGTGGCGACTTCCATTCTTGATTAGCACCTTTAGAATGAAGTCATGTCATGCAACTTCGCCCTAATCGCCTGCTTCTGCCACCCGGGAGGACTGGATATAAGAAGAACAAAGACCTGAAATTATCGCAACTGAAACTGATGGTGAACAAAAAGCTTGCACTATGTCGGAGTCGGACTCATGATGGGCTTTTTGAAGTTGGGAGTTATGACGTCATAGGGACCACGGAGAGAATGGTATTCCCACGATATTCTCTTGGTCCCGCGGTCTCAGTCTCGGTTTCGGTCTCTGCCTCTGCCGGCCTTGGACTCCCCCGTTGTGCGTGCGTGTGCGTGCGTGAACTTGGACTTGCTAGAATACCTAGACTGGAGAACTAGTCAGGGCGCGGAAGGATCGCCCATCACCTCTCCTGATCCACATTGATCGGGGATTAAGATGGATGACGCAATCTATTATTTAATTATAATTATAATAATATCAGTGTTCCGTTCCAATGTCAATGGTAATGGATCTGCGGTGATACGTGAAGGAAGGGGCAGAGAAGGTCAAAGCTTTCTAGTGCAAGTCAAGTCATAACTCAAAAATTTGAAAATGCAAGTACTGCTTCTCCAGAATCCCTCAACACGCTTCAGTATTCAAGTGACCAGATGGCTCCGTGAGCGATCGGATATTTAGTACCGTCTTTTTTTCTCTCCTGAAGTGACGCTGCGCTCTGCAGCACTGTACTGTGTTACGCGTATGTTCAATTTTAGGCCTCCCGCCGTCTCTCAAATGACCCACATTGACGATCTGAGAATGAATGGGCGCGAATCCATCATTTTCTGCCTGCGAAGCCCCTTGGTGTGCACAGCATCAGCATGGCGTAAGGATGGCTCAGGCATTGAGCATGAAACCTCCAGCTATCGCCTCTCCTACAAACCCTGAATTAGAGCACTTATGATCTAGTTCTTTAGTACATTTGCATTCCGGGCCGCATTCCCGTTCATTCCTTAAACTTCACCGTCTTTAATTGCCAGGTTTTCACCTCTCCGTCTACATCATCTCCGCCTTTATTGCCTGGCATCATCTCACTTGTCTCCTTTCAATCCCAATTCATCCTCTTTCTGCTTCATAACTAGGTCTCTCTGCAAGTATATAAAGGTACATACAATGCTTGTAGTAGACCAGCCAGTGAGCCAACAGAAGCAGAAATCAATTGGCATTTCTCCCCTTTCTTTATCTTTCTTTTGTGTGCTAAAGAACTTCTTGACAACATCGAGCGCAAGTTCAAACGGAACCAGCAAAGCAGTAGATTCGCATCAGTTCAAAGCACGACGCACCCTCCTTTGAAGTCTAGTTATTCTTAGGACTCTTTCTGCGCGCTCTCCCTCTCTTCTTTACCTCTCTCACCATTCAGGGAAAACTTTGCCTCGCACTCACTGCGGATCGGATCCGTACACTAGTTTATACAGTACAACATTTGATGACGTTTATTTTATTCTAAATCTTCCTGGGATTTCCATGCCTCACGTGGAAGTTGCGACGCGAGCCAGATCGCTGCGAATGTGCACAATGTAAGCCCATAAAACACGCCGTACCCTTCCATTATCTCATTTTCCAAAGAAAACGCAAAAAGTGAGCTTGCGATCGCTGGCCCAACTGACCGCTGCACTGACACGATCGTCTGAGCGAGGCCGTTCGTTGCCCCAAGCATATTCTTTCTCGGCGCTGCCGAGGAAGTGTAGATGAATATGGAGCCTAAGACCCACAAGTCACAAAAAAGCAAAAACAAAAAAGTACAAGTCGCACCGTATGCCATGTCGACGCCGCCCACCATCAACATGTGGAGAAGTACAAAGGACCATAGCATGGGATCTTCGTTACCAGCATGTCGCGCGTACCTGCCGATGATGGGGAACAGGAGGAACACCGGGACGAAGCAGGATATAGAGGCCAGCAGTAGGCCACGGAGTCCCATCAACTTGACTAAACGAGGGAACATCCAAAACTGAATTGGGCCATTCAGAATCCCAAACACGCCTAGGCACATCCCCATCTGCCCGGCGTCCAGACCTAGTCCGCCGTATCTAATCGGCGTTGTGTATGCCAACGGCAACAGCGATTCCTGCGAGATTTCAAGAAACACGAAGACCGCGGAAACGGAGATGCTGAGTATTACCGGCCTCGTGAAGAGCGACCGGAGAGATTCCCTTTCCTGCTCATCCCCCTCTCGGGGTACACTCACGCCACTGACACCCTCGATACCGCTCTCTCTGTCACCTGTATAACTCAGGTTTGAGCCACCGATATGTGATCCCGTGTTTCGTGCGTTCTTGTTTCTGTGTAGCGTCTGTATACACTGGAAAGTGGACCAGGGTTGTAGGAGTATGATTTTTGACTTACCTCTTTCAAAAAGATGGATGCAATGAGGAGGGAGAGAGCGGCGTATGCACTTGTAACTGCACAGGGAAGAAAATACGGGTACTGTATCCAGAAGGTGCCACTAAAACGCTGAGGCCAATGGTCATGTGGACGCGAAAGTAGACCACCGATTGATGGGCTATATGAGTGTTAAGAAGTCGAATGGTAGCGCAGGGGGGACCACGCACCCTATGGCAATACCAACAGGCCAAGCAAGAGACATAAGCGAAATGCCTTGGGCAATGTTCGACTCGTCCGTAAGCTCGGCCAACATACTATCCGCAACGCCGTTGTTGCCCTTAAGCGCTCCAGCAAGAAATCGGCTGTCACAAAGTTTAAAAAAACAACAATCGGTTGCCATCCGAATAAGACAAATTACCTTGCCGCTAGTGCCCAGAAGGTTTTGGACAAGCCAAAGAAAATCGTCGCTATTACCATGCCCAGGATACCACTAAGAAGAACAGGCTTGCGACCTATAGAGTCTGAAAGACGGCTCCATTGTAGTATAGTGGTGGCCTCGCCGGCAAAATAGAGTGATATCTGATGCACGCATAATTTGCAAGCCATGTCATATCTCCGAAATAGTCACGTACGATGATACCAGCGTAGTATCCAACTTTCCTTTCGTCCCCGCCGGTGATTGGAAGCTTAGTTACAAGCTAAGAGGGAGAGGTCGCGTTTCCGATCATCACGCTGTGTTGTTGGAACGATATCAGCAACGCGTACCTCATTAATGTAGGAAAATATGGACAGAGACATCACGTTCTCAGCAAGAAGCAGTAGTGATAAGGCAGATAGCTGAGCCCTGGGTAGTGGTGTGACATCTTGTTGAAGAAAAGCTGTTCTCTCATCATCCTGTATAGTGCGCGTTGAGGCCGACATGATGATAGGTGAGGGACAGTGAGAATGACAAGAGAAATTATTGCTGCAGCTGAGCGGCATGCATTCCTTACTTTTCACAGGCTGTACAGTATCTGAAGCATGAAGGACTTCATTCATTCAAAGAATGTATTCGTGGTTTGACTTGAAGTTGTGAAGTCAGGAACGGACCGTTAGCGGCGTGTAACATTCCGTGCAGAGGTTTCCGGGTCTCGGCCTTGAACTCCCCCATGAGTATAGATACGGATAAGGGGGACAGGAGACAGCTGAATTATTCCTGTTGATAGCTGGCTTAACGTTTTTGCACGCCTGTGACTAGGATGAAAGATTAGTCACGCCAGGCGCTGAAGGATCGCCTTTACTGATCTAGATCGGGTTAATGCAATCACACAATCTATTATATATCAATGTCAATGGCGTACCCGCAACAGCGGTGATAGGCGAAGGAAGGGCTAACGCTAACTCAAGAGTGTGACTTTTGGTTGAGGAGAGAAGGTCAAGGTCAAACTCTCCACACTCTCAAAATTGAGAATTACTCTTGAAAGTTTGTGGATGCTCAGTACATGAGCACATGCCTCGGCATTCGGTGATGCATCAATTCCGATCTAAGATTGAGTAACGGGGGCACAAAAGCAAGTGGACCTGTTGTGAGAGTATGAGTAAGTGTATAATGTATGAAAGGTGCTCGCGGCATTGTTGTCCTCCCGGCTGTTGCCGAACTGCAGCAGCGCGCGCTGTGTTGGTTACTTACAAACGGGCTGTATTACGTTACAAATAATCTGATTCTGATTCTGATTATTCAGAATCAGTCACTTTCAAACCTTCGACGTCAGGTTGGCATGCCCGAGTGTGAATCAAGTCGGTCTCTTCAATGTTTTTTTGTTTTGATCAACGGGGCGACGTGCCGGGCTCTATCTTGAACAACGGCCCAGGCTCGATGGATCGGGTCCTAGATTGGATCGTTCTTCGTTAATTACCATTACCATTATCAAGCGAGTCAAGGGAGATACTTTGTGTCGCTGGCGCTGGGTCGAGTTATTGACGCCACCACTTTCCGAATCATACAGTCCGCAAGAACGATAACCCGAGGCGGTTTCTTCCCATATGTTTAAAAAGATGAAGGTAAGAAATGCTCATAGAAGCATTCCCGTCTCTAATCAGTTCCGGACATGTCGATGAGCCCTATCACCGCAGGGGACTCCCCGACCACGACTATCGTGGATCGACTTTCTGGTATCCCACCATTTGAGCAACAATCGGAAGCGGCGGTTGGCGGAGATTCATTGTCCAAATCCTCACCACCGGGGTCATCACAGAAGTCTGAATCTGCCTTGGAGTTTGTAACGTGGGATGGACCAGATGATCCACAGAACCCGAAGAACTGGTCGTACGCGTACAAATGGTGGGTGACACTCGTGGTATGCATCTTATGTCTTGATGTGTAAGTGAAAATAAAAGATCTATCTCTTGTGAATATGTACTCACCATTGGTCGTGCTGTAGAACGTTTGCATCTTCTGCACCGACGTCCGGACTTCACGCCGTCGCACAGGAATTGCACGTCTCCACCGAAACCGCGAACCTCGTCACCACGGTGTTTCTTATCGGTTATGTCGTTGGTCCTCCGATATGGGGTCCCGGCTCTGAGATTTTAGGACGAAAATATGTCTCGCTCATCGCGCTTGGCATTTACGCGATCTTCCAAGTTGGCCAAGCCCGCGCACAAAACATCGGCACGCTCCTAGCAACCAGATTTTTTGGAGGCTTATTTGCCTGTGCTCCATTGACCAATGCAGGCGGCATCATCGCGGATATGTGGGATCCAGTTGGACGTGGTCATGCCATCGCCATTTTCATCGCCAGCGTGTTCATCGGACCTGTCCTTGGGCCCGTCATCGGTGGATAGTGAGTAACCCCCCCACCCCCCACCCCCCTAGCTCTGTCGCGCGTGTTGTCTGACGCGTGAAATCGCGATCTAGTGTCACCACAAGCCACCTCGGGTGGCGGTGGATATTTTGGATATTGATGATTTGTGCCGGGGCGTGCACCGTGTTTGGTTTTGCATTCCTGCCCGAGACATACGCACCAACGTTATTGGCTCAGAAGGTTAGTCTTTTCGTTTTTGGGGGGCCCGCATCTGAAAACAATTTTGTCATCAATTTAGGCTAGGCGTCTAAGGAAACTCGATCCTGTGGCTAATAAAGGCCTGCTCGCGGAGAGCGAAACCAGGAAATGGACACCGCGCGAGATTCTCCGCGTCACCATCCTGCGACCCTTCACGATGATGTTCGTCGAACCAATTCTCGTTCTCATCACTATCTACACATCCTTGGTTTATGGTATTATCTATTCCTGTGAGTCGCATGCCTCTCCCCGGTGGATGTTAAAAATACTGATTGGGGAGCAGTATTCGAAGCCTACCCGGTGATCTTCATCGGAAAGCGCGGTCTCACCATCCCACAGAATGGCCTGATATTCACCGGCTTCGGCATTGGTGCCATCCTTTCCGTCTTCGTAGCCTGGTTCTTCTCGCGGTCATACCCACAGCTGATCAAGGAATGGCGAGGCTTCCCGCCACCCGAGAAGCGTCTGCCGATGGGAATGATCGCTGGGCCAATGCTGGTCATCGGTACGCTCTGGCTCGGTTGGACGGGCAACTATGCATCCATCCCTTGGTACGTGCCAGCTTTGGGCACGATCTTCGTCGGAATGAGCGCCATTCTGATCTTCATCTCATTCCTGGTAAGCCATCACACGCACCACCACGCCATCGTCTTGTAAAAAACTAATTTTTTTTTCTTTTCTTTTTTTGGGGGAGCAGAGCTATATCCTTGATTCGTACATAATGTACGCTGCCTCCGCCTTCGCCGCGAACACCATGATCCGATCGGGAGTGGCAGCGGCTTTCCCGCTCTTCACGACACAGATGTTTAACAGGGTGCGTCGAATTCACAGGGTTTGTAGCACCGAAAGACTGACTCCGAGGCGATCCGACGTAGATGGGCATCAACTGGGCATCGACACTTATCGCGGGCGTCTCACTCTTGCTCGCACCCGTTCCCTTCATTTTTTACAAATATGGACCGAGAATTCGCGCGGGGAGCAGGTTCGCTCCATGCACTGTGAGTATCTGTGATCCATGAATTTCCTCTTTATGTGCTCAAACGCTCATATCGATATACAGGATCTAATAATTGCAAAAGAACTTGCCGCTGAGAGGGAAGAGCGGAAGGCGGGAGAGGTATACAATGAAGCATGACCCACATAACATGATCAAGACGACACACTTCCATGACTATCAATTGCAATTAATTTAAGTTTACCAGCACGCACATACAGTGGATTATTGCCTCGCTATAGATTAGATAGTAATAGAGTAATAGAATATAATAGAACCCGTTTTTCGATTTGATTTGATCAACATCAGCAGAGATGAGATGATATGACTGTCTGCCCTGTTTGTGCTCTAATCCGTCCGCGATCAGTTACTTTATTTTTATTTGGGCATAACAACGGACCTTCGGGGACTAGCGACGCCAGGCTCACATTCACACTCGACTAGATCTAGACCTAGATCTTATCACCCCTTATCTTATCTTACTGCAACACCACGGAACGCGAAGCGGGCGGCCGAATGGCTAGCTATGACGCTCGTAGTCGTAAGTTCCCTCTCCACTAATTCATTCGGGCAACATCATTAAGAGAACGGCGGACACTCGGAGGAAGACGAGAGTGGCAAAGGAAAACCTTCGAGTTGGGCCCTGCGTGACGATAAGAGTAACTCCCCAAGAAAGTGTCTCTATAACGTGATATCTCTAATCTTCCTCTGGCCATCTTCGCATATGATCGAGTCCGAGTCGGAACGATAAACAAAGCAGACATTGATCGATCATTTTTTATCTTCCTCCCCCTTTTTTTTTTGTCCCGCTTTCGTCGTGAAGTGAAACACACAGGGCGATAAACACTCTAGAGATTGAACGATAGTTTTAAGTTTTTTCGGATATCGATCCCCCCGATCGACTGGTTAACACCCATTAGACTGTGGGTTTGTAAGGCCTACGGGCCAACAAAGATCTTTATGGAATCCCGGAAGTGTTGTGTGTTTGTGTTGGGAACAGTCGTCCAGAGCATTCCATGATCACAGGAGCGAGAACGTGCGTCAAAAAACCACCGCCGGTGTACAGATCCAGTCCGCGGTGAGTGCGAGGCAAAAAGAGGAGAAGAGAGTGAGAAGAGGGGGGCCGAGATAACTAAGGACTTTGAATGAGAGTGTGCTGTGCTTGTAATTGTGAATACGCTGTTTGCTGGTTCCGTTTGACCTTGCGCTTGACATCGTCGAGAATTTATTTAGCACACAAAATTAAAGATAAAGGGAGAGAAATTCTGTTTGATTTCTGCTTCTGGTGGCTCACTGGTTGCTCTACTACAAGTATTGTAGATACCTTTATATACTTGTTAAGAGTCCAGTTATGAAGCAGAACAGCGGTATAGTAAAAGAAGGCCATAGGCAGCGAACTTGGAATGAAGGATAGACACAAGCAAGGCAATAATCAGGTAGGTGATGAAACTAATTGTAAGGAATGGACGGGGATGTGAAGAACATGAGAAATTGACGGGTCGCCGGCCCGGAATGCGAATGTACTGATCAATCATAATTGCTCTAATTCAGGGATTGTAACAAAAGAGAGAAGTGAGTTCGACCATGAGTGACGATAGCTGAAGGTGTCATGCTCAACGCCCGAGCCGTCCTTACATCGGGCTGCCGTGCACTAGCCGAAGGTGTCATACTCAACGCCCGAGCCGTCCGTACACCGGGCTGCCGTGCACTAGTGGAAGCCAATCCTGCTTCGCACGTGGTCTCTACTATTGTCGAGGATTCCCACTTTCCCGTCTAACTTCTATCATTCACATTTGAGCACAACACTTTACCATACGTCTCTAAACGAGAACAAGCACTGATTTGACTTTTGCTATTCCACGTTTAGCGAACTATGATCCATCACTAGTAGGTGGTTGAGTAAGAAATGAATGAGAGATCTCCGTGTTTAAATCCTCAATAGAAAAGTAAACGTGCGATACATGTATACTCACGTGCCACCGTGTTTTGACAACAACTGCATGATACCCTGATGACCACTTTCCAACCCTGCCTCGTATGGAGTTTTTCCTACATTGTCCTTCACATCTACTTTCGCGCCATGCGCGAGCAAAAGGCGTGCGACTTCAAGCTTACCGTTAGAAAATACGATATGCAGCGGAGTTGATCCTTTCCCATTCTGTGTGTTTGGGTCTGCACCGTTATCCAACAATAACTGCACGATTTGTAGCTGACCCGTAATACTGTAATGTTCGGATATTAGGTGCAATGGAACCCTGCCTTGAGAATCCCTGGCTTCGACATCTGCCTTGCGCTCAAGAAACAACCGAACAACCTCTAAGCGCCCATGATACACTCCCATATGCAGGGGGGTCCATTGGTTGTCCTGCTTTGCATTCACCTCCGCGCCATGATCGAGGAGCCAATGGGCGATGTCAAGATATCCCCGCAACGACGCCAGGTGCAGTGGAGTCCGGTTCCACGCGCCACGTACGTTCACATTCCCACCGTGGTCAATTAGTAACTGCATCATTCGGAGGTCCTGCTTGGACACCGCCGCGTGAAAGGTAGTCTCGTGGTAACCACCCCTGGCATTCACATGTCGTGGACGCTTGGTAACATAATATTCTGCCAGGTCTAAAAATCCGCATAAGATGGCATAATATAAAGGGGTCGCTTCACGTGGCAATCGGTACGTCTCGTAATTATAGCGCACGTCTTGATCGTCTATGTCGAACAGTTGGATCCAAGCCCCAAGGTGTGGTTTGTCCGAGTCAAATAAGTGCTCCATCCCCTCCTTTATGTGCGCCGACACGTTTTCAAACTTGGCATGATGAAGCCAGTGTTTGGCAGCATATTGAGCTAAAGGAAACCTCTTGGCGCTATTTTCCACATGTTCATCCAGGTGGAGTAGAACGCCCAGACAAGCCTGTGCGAGGGTGGTATGTGCAGGCTCTAGATCGATGTGATAACGCGAGATATCCCCACATGAATTTGCAAGGCGATCCGAAGTCAAGAACTCCTTTACGGAGAAATGGGAAAACTGCACAACATAGGAACCTTGAACAGGGACGATCGCGACTAAATTGGAGCACGCGGACACCACGGCTTGTTCTTGGTCATCCCATCGCCAATCTGAGTTCAATTTCGGAATTCCTCCGGGTTCGTCAAAGTCAACCGCGAGAACTTCTGCAAGCTCCTCGACGAGAAGTGGTCGAATGGCTACAGAAAGGCACTGCAAGAGACGGTAAGCGTGATCCCTATTAGCCTTGTTGATTTCATTCAACATGCGCTCGTAAGTTTCGTCCAATGATTGTGGCAACTCGTTGAGGGTGCGGCGGACACTCGGAGGAAGACAGTGGCGAAGGACTTCGAGTTGGCAAAAAACCCATCGAAACCTGTGTGACAATATGAGTAAGTAGAACTAGGGTATATTGTGTACGTCCTTACATTCCGTCGGCTTTTTCTGAGAGTATCTTGATAACCAGGTCCTTATCTTCGTCCCGCCATCTCCTCATCATCGTTTCCGAGTCTGAGTAGACGACAGAGCGGACATAGTCCACGATATCTTTATTTTGTCCATTTTGGTCATGAAGGGATACAGTGTGAATTGCCAAGGGCTCAAGGGCCGCGCGGATGTCGATCTCCGGCCGACTAGTAACGCAAATGTGGAAATTCGGTAGGCGTAGAGCAACGAGATCCTTCACAAGTTGAAGAACCTGCTCTCGTGGGGTTGGAATTCCTGAGTTGTTCGGACACTCGTCGAGTGCGTCTACGATAACATAAGTTGATGTTTGATCCGGGAGCGAGAGCATTTCTTTCAGGCATTCCGTCAAAGCGCCATCACTGGGCTTACGCGCGCCATCGTCATGTGCCATATAAAGATGGAAGAGGATGTCACAACGAGGAATAGAGCAAGCGGAAAGTTGAATGAGAAGAGAGGGTAGTAAGCTGCGACGGTGTTGCTTGTCGACATCCCGAAAGTCAAAATAAAAATATGCCATGGAAGCTGACCCAGACTCTTGCGAGGCTATGGTATCTTGGATGATTGCGGAGCTGGCTTACGATGAGTTCCATAAAGTAGTCACAATGTAGGAATCACGAACCAAAGGATGCTTTTACCAGAGCCCGCTACAAATACAAGAGGTTATCAGAGGCAATCTAACGGGGAGTTCAAGAGGAACGCACGTTTTCCGTGGATCCACAACAGGGAACCAGTGGACTTCCACTCTTCGAAGATACTACCTTTAAAGAACCACTCGGCTGTTCCCTTGTGATGTGCACTGCATGCGATATTATGATTCGTAGATGGATCTGGGGGACAGAGCCATTTTCGCAGGTCCTGTCGCAACTGATTCCCTGTGACAGAGTGTGTTCAAACCTTACAACACCGCGGCAGTAAAACCACGAACGCTTTATGTCATTTACATCATTTGCAGCCTTTTGCATGATCGCCTTTGCTTCCCTAGCCATCTCTTGTGCATATTCTTTAGCTCCCTTTGCTTCTTGTTGGATAATTCCTTTTACTTCTTTGCCATCTAACAACGTCGGGGTTCAGGATAAAGCGAGTGACCTATTGAGCGTACTTTGCGTACCATCTATAACTACCTTTATTTTGTCACTGACGTCCTTTACCCTGCTATCTACGTCATGTGTAACCTTAAGGATTTGCGCGGTAGCCATTCGAGCCTCTTCGTTTGTCAGTACGTCCAGTCTCTTCAGCGCATCCTCAGCATCTGTGCTCCCTACCAACTTCTTCAAATATTTCTCTGATTGGAAGTGAGTAGGGAGCGATACATAACTAAAAGCTAACTCACTCGTCCGTCCCCGCTTAAGTTCCTTTGTTGTAAGGGCGAGGATACAGAGCACCTCGACCATTATCTTCACGATTATTTCCATCATTGCCTCCGTTGGTGGCACTTCGGAATAGGTCTCTAGACGTTTTATGAAGTTCTGTATGCGCTCAAAGAGGTTGAAGAGAGCGTCTTGGCTAGCGCCGACATCCTTGGCCGCCTAAGAGACTTCAGTGTCACAATGGCGACTTACACGAAGGAGTGAGGAAGCTACCCACTAGAAGGAGGACACCAACTCCGGCAAATATTACTTTCGCAGGCGAGAATATCTAAGTAAAAGGTGTTAAAACACAGAACCCCAATGACATGACTTTTGTATGCTTACGAGGCCAACACCTTCTCCAAGCGTCGCGGACAATGCGTAGAGGACATTCACGGTTGGACCGAGCCATTTCATCAACCCCTCGTCGCTACTTCGAGTTTGATCGAACTCCTGGACTTGACCTTGAAGCACGGCTAGAACCGCGCTAGGAGAGTCACAAGCTTGGAGTCGGGCGGCAAGTGGATGGGCGAGGAGATTTTTCTTCGTTTGCTTCTCGTAAGTCCTCAAGGCTGTATTGAATATGTGTTGAAAATTCGAGGGGGAGGAGGGGGAGGAGGAGGAGGAGGATGGAAGCAGAGTCTGGGAGGACATGAGACTGGTGGTAGGGGTCGGTTTGTGTGGGGAGGGGGTGATGACAGCACTGCCTCGTGTACATACAAATAAGTCCCATCAAGGTGCATGAGATATGAATGATAGACGCGCAGTACTCATGATACCATGTGTTGTGACAGATATGGAAGGATAGCAAAGCGCCTGATCGATGGAGGGTACGGTGAGCGTGAAGGAGTGCTGGCAGAGCTCGTGAGCCCGATGCAGGCAAAAGACATTCGGCGATGTCAGATTCCCCGGCCGCATCTCAATCCCATTACGTGTATATCCTAAAACATGCGGTAAAACTTGAGGGTTCTTGCGTTCTTCAGGTAGGTGCTGTTGTTGTGTGATTTATGGGAAGCACTATAGGGACACTCTGTGAAGTGAAGAAAAAAAAAACCACAGCACCCAGGATTCCCGCGTGGTCCCCCACCGTGGTACTAACTGGGCGGCACTCTGGTTAACTGCGCAGATCGGACGGGATGCGGTGCTTTCAGAGTCCTATGGCCGTGGATAGTTCTTCTTGTGAGGAATGGTATATATGCAACTACTCTGCACTTTGTCACTTGTCATTCAGCCTGCCCTTTGTTCACATTCACATCATCTTGGTTGTAGAATCCATGACTTTTCCCATGGTCATGCGCTAACTCGCTGTATCTCTTGGAACTTATCACTGCCCAGCAACTCATAATAACCACGAAATCAAGATACAGTTTTTATGATCCAGCTACCTCGCAAAAGCGGTGGTCACCACAAGGCTCAACCCTACTGCTGCAGGAACACCATTCACGGTGTATACCCGTTACTTACCTGCATTAACGTCGTGTGAATCATCGACTGATGCGCAAAAGTGAAATCTTCGAACGCAACTCGATGGCCGTCGCCAGTGGGCTGATAGGAGACGCGCGCGCTCCAATCCAATATAGTGATGAACACGCCAGGGCTAGACTAATTCAAAATGAAAGAGACACTGGCCGATAAAAGCGAGCTCAATGGTGCTACTGTGCGCGCGCTCTCGGAAAGCAGCAGTCCTTGTACAGCGATTATGACTGCAAGGCAAGATAAAGTCTTTCTCGAAACTGGTGGAAAGCATAAATCGATAGGGCCGTGCCTAATCACCCCTTGTGACTGTAGCTTTTCTTGGTTCTCATGGCCATGATTCAGATGGAGTGAGAATAGTGAATGCGTTTTCGAGCTCGAACGGAGTGTTCTATAATGAGCGTGGGCCACATTACGTGCTAATACAATCTACTTGAGCGTTAGAGCATTAGCTCTAGAGCTACGCCTACCTCCCTCCAGAGATACCAACCTACCCCGATAATGAACACGTCGACAGAGTTAATCAGAGACGGCGCGGGAGAGGGATGGGTGATGGGTCGCAAGAACAGCCATGAAGACTGGGACGTCACCTTTTGTGTCGGTTAGACTAGTTTCCAGTGTGGGCAAAAAAATTAGGGTAGCAGAGCCGGAGATAGGCTTAGTGTTCGCTACGGGTAGGCGCAACCCGCCGGGTATGTGGTCAGGGTACATGCGGGTACGGGTTTTTTTTTTTTTTTTTTTTTTTTTTTTAAAATCGAATTTATTCGCGCTTCAGGGTTTGTCCCAAGTCGCGCGGCTACTACGGGACAGAGTAGCTACTAAGTGTACGATGGTAACTATTTTGGTAAAATAGTGAATTGTAAAACCACACTTGGTGGAAAGGTCTTAATTGAAAGAGTGGAGATAAAAGGGGGGAAAGAATATGGGTTTGGTTAGGGAGAGGGCAATCAAAGATGGTGTTTCAAAGAGAGTGCGTGTGGTAGGGTAATGACTGTTCGTGAATTTACAAACTGGGACTTACCTGATGACCCTTGCTCAACTCATCCAGGCTTGCGAGGTCGTAAGGAGGCAGGTGGTGCCGTGAAGGCACGGGAGTGTTCTATAAAGGAGAGTAAGTCCTCTGAGAGGAACTTATTGTTGAAGATGGCGGGCCAGTCCATGGGTGTAGACCGGGGGAGTAAGGTGATGCGGTAGCAATGTTCCATGCGGGGTAGGTCATGGAGGGGGCAGTCAAGCAGGACATGTTCAAGGGAGTAGGGGGTGGAGTTGTCACAGTGGCAGAGGCGATCAGCCTCAGGTTTGTTGGGATGGAAGCGTGCAGCGTACTCTGCAGTGAAGGCATGGCCTGTGGCTAGGCGCATGGCTGTGGATGTGGTAAGCCGGCCATAATAGATCTTGGTTTTGTCACCAGGGGTTTTTGACCGGGGTTTAGTTGCGGCAGACCAGAGGGGGTGGTTGTAGCCTGAAGGTGGGGTGGGGAGGGAGATGGTGTAGGCTTGGTTGTCACTGGAGCCAGCAGTAGCCCGGAGGCGTAGCCACTCCTGGCGCCAGTTGTCAAAAGCCCGGAGGCGGGATAGAGAGCGGAATTTGGCTGGGGAGGGTCGCTCATTGAGTGCAGCTAGGGGGGAGGTAGAACACATGTGGGTTGCTGCCTTCCTTGATACGAGCGCGGCGCTGTAAGTCTTCATTGCGGGTACCCACATAAATGTGAGACGGGTGTCTGGATGAGAAGAAAGAAAGTTGGATAGTGAGCGTTGGAAGAGAACGAAAGGACCTGTAAATCGTTTGGGGTCTCGAGCAGGAAGGGAAAGGAGAAGAGAGGAAGAAGAGCACGTAACGTAGATGTGGGCTGGAACTGCCCCTGTAGAGTAAAAGTCGCATAACCATTGCATGGTTTGCGCCATACCGAAGATGTTGACGTCGGTTTGTGTCAGCCCTACTCCACAGCACCATGCCATTGTGTACTCCCCTCGACATTCAAGAAGGGTCGATGCCGAGGCACCAACCAGGGTACGATCACGCCGGCTTCTCTTGTGGAGGATGGGTGATGTGTGGATTAGTGACACGTCAGCGCGTGGTAGGGCCATGAGCTCCGCTATCTGCAATTGGCGGTCTTTTGGGGGCACAACTCCCAGCAAGCTTACTTGTCCGTCCCAGGATGGCAGGTCCCAGGGGGCAAGTGCAAGCACATCAGCAGTGTAGACCAGGTCAGGGGTCCGTGCTGTGAGAGTGGTCAGAGGAGTGGGGACCATGGGTGGGGAGGTCTTCCTGCGGGCCCGTCAACGTGTCCCAAGGGACTCATCTGAGGGTCCATGTAGACGGAGGGAGATCTGTGAGGAGGGGGGAAGGGAACGGATCCGGAGGGAAGAGACATCTGCGAGTTTGTGGATGTACTGTTTCATGGGAAGGAACCGGATTAGCTCATGGAGGGGGGCACGGGGTGTGGTGTGAAAGGCCCCAGCTATCTTGTGGACAATCTGATTGGTGACTCCCTGTAGGAGCTTGATTAGTCCAGTGGATTGTTTGGTACCTATCCAGAGTTGGCACCCATAGGACAGGACTGGGAGGCAGATGGCATTAAGGACAAGGCGCCAGTTAGCCATAGTGATGCCTCGGGCAGAGTTGCCTAGGGCAGAGAGGGTGTGGATGGAGGCGCGTGCACGTCGGCACATGATCTGTACATGCGGGCGCCAAGAGAGGTTCTTGGTAAAGTAAAAACCAAGGTATCGAACTGAGGGACCGGGTACAACCTTGAAGTATGTGTTGTGTTCCGGGTCTGGCAGCCAGATGTGAGGGGGAGGGAGGTTCCGGGTCCTAGCTCTCGAGAAGAAGAGGGCTTCTGTCTTGTCTGGGTCAGTGGACATCCCAGCCCGGGACAGCCAATCCAGTACAATGCGGAAGTGTGCCTCTAATGAGGTCGTGACATCATCCCAGGTGGCACCCCAAGCAAACAGGAGGCCGTCATCCACATACATGGATAGACGGCATCCTGTCCACTTAGCAGCCAATGCAAGGAGGGGGCTCGTGTAGAGTGTGGATAGGACAGGGGAGAGTGGAGAACCTTGTGGGGTGCCGATGTGGAGTGGGATTGGGGGCCCAGTGGTGTTGTTGAATGAGAGTGAGGCCGTGCGGCCAGTGAGGAAGGAATGTATCCAGCCAGACAGGCTGGGGTGGTGGCCCAGTTGGGAGATGATGTGGGCACATCGAGCAGGGTGGATGTGATCAAAGAAACCTGATATGTCAAAGAGGACAATTCCACAGACAAAGCTGCGGGACTGGGCCATGGTGACATCATGAACAAGTGAGAGAGCAGAGTCGAGGCAGCAGGAATGTGCGCGTGCCCCAAATTGTGCAGAGGAAAGAGTCTGGTGTGTGTCAATGTCAAATGTAAGGCGTTTGGCCACGCACTTTTCCAGAAGCTTGCCAAGGGTCTCCAGGAGGGAGATAGGGCGATATGCCTTTGCAAGGGAGTAGTCCAGTCGGTCAGGCTTAGGCAAGACTACTGTAAGCGCAGCCTTCCAGCGGGAGGGGACATGAGACAAAGAGAGTGAGGCATTGAAGAGCATGGTGATCCATGTGCCAATGGTATCCCAGGCATCTTTCAAAATAGCCCAGCTGATCTTAGAGAGGCCCAGTGCAGAGGTGGACTTAGTGCGCATGAGCAAGTCGTGGATCTCAGACTTGGAGAACAGGTGCCAGTCTCTCTGAGGGAGGGCTGGGGGGTCATCCTGGAAGGACTCCGGGACAGGGGATGTTTCAGTGCCAAAGAAGCGTGCTGCCAACACGTCTTCGATGTCCAATCTATCCCACAACAGGGGGCCATTTGGTCGGCGAAGAGTGGGTATGTTAGCCGAGCGGCGCCCTAGGCGCCACCGGGCTACATCCCAGATCCCTTGTGTCGCAAGGGCCTTGTCTGTCCAGTCACGCTTAGCAGACCGTATCTCCTTACGGAGTGCATTCTGTAAGCGATGCTTCTCAGAATGGTCCCCAGGAGGGGTGAGGCACAGTGCTGAGACAGCCTGGGAACAAGAGGGCCGCCACCAGCGAGAGCGTTTTGCATGAGGGGTGATGGGTTTTGACAGCCAGAGGTCTGCTGAGGAGGTGATGGCATCCATGATGGTGTCTGCGAAGCAGTCAACCTCATCAGGAGTAGCCGGAGCGGATAAGGGAGGGAGGAGGAACTTAAGGGAGTCCAGCCAAGCTTTGTGATCAGCCTGCGAAACTTCTAGTGAGTACCTGAGCCTAGCAGGTCCAGGTGTTTGGGCTAGTATGTCATGTCGCCAGACAAAGCGGATGCCTGCATGGTCAGAGCCAAGGGAGGCTTGCCAGTCAACCTGTGGGGTGGATAGGGTGTTAGTGCATGTTAGAGCTGAGCTGGTCCAGACTAGGTCTAGGGTGCTGGGCATCTCGCGCGCATGTCCACATCTGGTTATGACACCTGGCGTGGACATGAGGGTAAGATCCTGACCCGCGGCCCAGTCTAGAAGCTCCATGGCATGGGGGGAGGTGGTAAGTCCATGAGGGGACCAGTCTGGGTGGTGGAGATTGAAATCCCCTGCAAGGACCAGGGGGGTGGTTGGAGAAAAAGAGAGTAGGAAGAGAGTGTGTAGTGCGGAGGGGTCAGCAACATCATTGTAAAAGTTGGCCAGTCGGAGGGTGTGCGGCCCAATCCGAAGGTCAGCAATCATCAATGAGGGGTGGGAGACCATCTCCTGTCGTATAGTGAGGGTGGCAGAGAAAGGAGTGTGTGTATCATTGGGTTGGAATTTCCGAACGTAAATGATGACTTTGGCTCGCTGGCCAGGGGTCAGTCCCGGATAGTGAACATCCCAGGAGGGGTGGATGGCTGCCCCCAGCACATCCACCCCAGCATGAGCTACATCCGAGCGGGCAGTACCAATTCTGGAAAACCACGGTTCTTGGACAAGAATGATGTGGTCAGACTTGTTTGTGTTGAGCAACGCGTGCATGTTAGCATTGCGGCGTCGCATGTTAACACTAAGGATGGAGATGCGTGACATGATTAGTGAGTTGCATATGGGTCTTGCGAGCTGGAGGGCTCGCCGTTGCTCAGGATGTGGGCATAGGCACCATAAAGGAAGCGCATTATGTCTGTGTGTTCAGGGGTATCCTGTAGCAGGGAAACGAGGTGGAGGCAGTTGCCATTGCCACCAAGGAGCTTGTCAGTGAAATGGAGTTCTCGGTAAGCATCAGTAGTGCGGAGGGATTTGCGAATGAGGTCAAGGTGAGCAACTCCCATGTCATTGAGCTTGCCCGCAAGGGGCCTGTGAAATTAATTAACATGGCTGCCTGAGCAGCACGGTTGAGTTCTACCACTCTACCATGTTCAGAGGCGGTGGGGTTAGGTTGGGGGATGGCATCATGGATGATGATGTCCTGGGTGAGCAGGGAAGGGGGGTGGAGGGGGTAGCTAAGGTATGTGCTGGTGAGCAGGAAGGGAGGGGTGGTGGGCCCTCAGAGGAGCCGGGTTGGGCGGGGCCTAAGATGTTATCTGTCATGGTGATCAAGGTTGACAAGGGAGGGTGGGGTGGTGGGGCAGGTCGGGCCTTGGGCTTGGATGTGGTCATCCTGGCATCAGGGCACGCCGTTAGGATCATTGGGGGGGCGGGTTGGATGTGGCCTTTTTCTTTTTGGCCAAGGTGAAACCATCAGCCTCCATCTGAGCACGCTGTTGGCCCAGTGTCGGCATCACACCAGTAGTTGTGCCCTGCACAGGGGCTGCAACGTCCTGGGGAGCCACAGCATCTGGGGACCCATGCCAGTGGGTGATGCGGTTGTTGGTAGGGGAGCAAGGGGTGGAGGTGCCCATGCACCACCTCCACGCTTGGTACAGCGCGGTGAGCGTGCATGGTGTCCAGTGAGCCCACACAGGAGGCATTTGAACTTGCAGTCGCATCTGCCTGCAATTGCATGGGGGCCTGTACAGACAGCATCATGCACAGAGGAGTGGTGGTCCCGTCCACAAATGTGGCAGAGCACCTTCAAGGCGGGAGCGGGCAGATTGGCTTCCCAGAGTGACGGTTTAATGTGTTGGCACGGTGGCCAACACGGTGGCAGCGACCACACTGGGTAACAGTGGGTGCATCACCACAGACGACCAGGCGGACAGCACGGCCAAACATGTATGTTGGTGTCATCCTGAGGGAAGTCAGTTGTACAGGGGTGAGTCCCACAACAGCAAAGACCACTGTGTGTGACAGGGTGGTGATGTTGGCAGGATTGATCTGCCAGCGGGGAGGGGCAGGGAAAAGGGCCTCCCGGAAGATGGCGTTCTTCCGGAGTTCCTGCCAGAGGGCAGCCGGAGAGAAAACAACTCCACTTCCATCAGAAGTGAGGGTGTTTCTCATCTGGAACCATGTCCAGCCACGGGTGGGGACAAGAGAGCCCCCATGGAAGATCTTTTGGAGTGTGGGCTCCAGGGGAAGGAGAGAGATGACCGGACAGACCCGGAGAAAGAGAGGATGAAGTTACCTTCGGACTTGTCCACACCAATGGACCAGCGGCCTCCCAGGAGCGGGGGCGCGGCGGGGTGGGCTTTTTGAAGGGCGGCACGGCATTTGAGTACCAGTTCAGGGACTGGGGCCATGCCTCGCGAGAGGACCTTCCGCGGGAGAGCGGGCAGGAGGATGGACATCTCTGTGATGTTGGGGTTGGGTGCGGCCGTGGTGAGCGCTGTGGTGGGTGGGGGGGCATTGCGTTTTGGGTTGCCCGTTGCTGTGCGGTTCTGTTTGGCCGCGGCAGCTTGGGCGAAGGTCAGGGCCGCCTGTTGCTGGGCCATCGTTTGCAGAGTGACGATGGGGCCCGCGGCGGGAGGGGTCGGTAGAGTGGGGGTTGTCGTGGCAGGAGGCACAGCCGTGGTGTCAGGCTGGGCAGCACGCTGTGCGGTTGGGCGGGCGGGCGGGGCCGCAGGGGGTCGGACTGGAGGGGGTGCACGGGCGTTAGCAGCTGTGACCGGCGTACCTTCAAGCACCAGTATCCTTTCCATGATCAAATTTAGGGCACGGTTAACTTCATTGAATTTGTCGAGGAAGGCATTGAGGATCGGTTGTTCGGTGGGAGGCTGGGTCAGCGCCGGTGGTGGGGCAGGTGGGGGTGTGGGGTCGCGGTAGGAGAGCGGGGTTGTGGGTCGACGATTCAGCTCATCTACCATCTCCATCTTGGTGTCCAGGTCTCTCTGGGTTGAGCCCATGGAGACGTTGGTGGGTGGTGGGGGTAGGGGATGGGACTTGCGTTTTGGTGACGTGTCCGGAGAGGCAGCACGGGAAGGGACGGCTGACGTTGTGGGCGTCGAGTCGTTGTCGTCCAAAAAGAGGGGCTGCGTGACCGTAGAGATCGAAGCGCGGCATTTGGTGACTTTGGCCTTCTTGCGTGGGGTGCGTTCAAGGTCTGCGGCAGAGGTTCGAGAAAGGTCAGCAGCAAGGGCAGCATCAATCTCGGAGCGGGCGCGTTGGAACCGCTCTTCACGGTACATCACCCGCCAGGTGGTTATGTCTCTGGAAATCTCGTCACGCATGACTCGTCGGACGTCTTCCGTGAGTGCGTCCCTTTGGGACTCAAGGTCGTGGCGTATGGTAGCGCGGAGCTCTTGTTCGAGTTCTTGGCGGATTTTCTGATCTGTGCCGGCAACCAGGAATTGCCGTTTGGTCTGAGCTTCTGTTGCAGCCGTGAGGCGAGCATGGAAATTTCGTCGTATCTGTTCGAACTCTGCTGTTCGGGAAGCGGAGTTGGTGGGGGCGTAGAGGTCCACGAGGTGTTGGAGCATGGAGTAGATATGCTCCCGAGGGGTGTTGACCACGGGGTTGTCCGGGTGGATGGAGGTTGCATCCAAGCCCGGGGCCCCCGGGTCATCTGTTAGGGTGGTGAGGTTGGGGGAACGCAGCGTACCTCTGATTAAAGCAGCCAGGGTGCCGCGGACTAGGCGTTGCCAGGACGGGGGTCGAGCCCCACATTCGAGACATTGTCTTCGTTAGGTGCATGAGTGCCAGCATCTAGCATGGCGTTGGTGATTGTGGCTGCTGCGGTTGCGCGGTGAGCAGTGAGATTGAGGTCGTTGTTGACGACAGTGTTGAGGTCTGTCGCCCAGTAGTAGAGTGAGTGGCCGGCCGCGACATGGCGGAGTTGAACGGCTTCGGTGCGGACGCGCTCAGCGAGGGCATCAGCGGTGGCCGCATCAGCTGATGAGATGCGGAAGTCGGTTTCATAGATGTCGAGTGGGTCGACAGGGGCTCGGTTGAGGAGGGTAGGTTGAAGGATGGTGGTTTGTATGGGTGTGGAGGTTTGGATGGGGTTTGGTATGAGTTGGGCCAGAAAATCCAGTCCTGAGGAGTGGGGTTGTTGGTAGGGAGGGGGAGAGGTTGGCTCGACGGCCATGTCGATGGCTTGGATGGAAGAGCCATCCGAGGAGGATGAGGATACGGGGATGGGGTTCGTTTGAACCCCTGGGGGGTCTAGCGCGGAGGGGGGGAGGGGGCCAGGGTCGACAGCGTCATCCCAGCCCTCTGAGGAGGGTTGAGCAGAATAGCTCATCACAACGGGTATGTATATTTGTGTTCTCTAGCTAAACAACCAGCAAAGCGAGCAAGGCTCAAGCTTGATGATGGTGGTTGACTGAAAGTTGTCGCCGATGCGGGTACGGGTTGGGGTCAAGTCTTCATACCCCTCATGTGACCCCTACCCGCAGACACCCAACCCTTACCCGCCAGAGCGGGTAAGCTGAAATTGGAAGGGCAGCAATGAGGGTGGCAACGCATGTGGCATTGCACCAGCCACAGAAAAACTATACAGTACATGTATTGTAGATACTGTATACAGACCCAGTGGTCCCATTGCATACAACTTAGGCTCTTCTATGTTTGGGAGCTTGGATGAAGGCAGGTTATGTAGAGACTGCTGATTTAAAGTATGCAGCATCTCAACCTGATACCAAAAACAATGAAGAATGGCCAGATGATGAATGGATTATAACTTAAGTAGTACAATGTTATTCTAGGCTATCAGACTTGAAATATAAATATCTACCCTTACCCGCAGGTATACGACCCGTGGTGTACCCGTACCCGTAGTATGGCAAACCCGTACCTTTGGTGTAAGGGTCCGGGTACATACGGGTACGGGTACGGGTCCATGTGTTTTTACCCGCGGGTTACCCGTGGCGAACACTAGATAGGCTACGGAAGGTTGTATCATCGTCACGTCACGCGTCACGTCACAGTCCTGATGAGCACGCACAATTATCCCCATCCCTCTTACCTCTACCTCTACCTCTACCTCTCTACCTCATACGTACTCTTCTTGTTCTTATCAACCACCGGTGCATCATCATCCCTACCTTCTGGGATCTGGTTTTGAGCTCATCGATGCGACATCCAATCCTATTAATAACCTCCCCCCACCCCTTACTTTCCTCCCTACCTATTCCATCTTCCATAGTGGCCAAGCCCGCACGGATATGACCTGATGGCTTTCTTCGTCACGCCGTTTCTGTTTCTCTACTGGCTCTTTCCCGCCGCGTCGCTTACCGGAAATTTTGACGTCATTGGTGAAATTGGGATCCCGTCAACTATGATATTGCGGCGAATATCTCTTGCTTGGGCTGTCAATCGCTTGAAGCTGGTCCCATATGTCAGTCATTTTCTCTCTTTTTACCTAACAAGTACGACTTACAAATCTCCATCGATAATTCAGCATCATGACTAGCCACTAGTCCGACTGGTGACAATTCACCTAAGCCATAACAACCCTCACAGGTTCCTGCGTGCTCTATTCCCTCTTCCTCTTGAAGATTTTACATCCACGCTTCCCATGCGGGGCTCAAGATACTAGCTCGAGGCTTGTTTTCAGGAGAGCAAAGACCCTCGTCGCAAACGAATGGGGACACGCAATTTGTCTGTCTCTCCAATATTCCAGTCTACGCTTTCACGGGTTATATTGGTCGCATGGATCCTCCCGCACGATGCCTCCGTTTTCTGCGCTCCTACGCGCCGCTTTTCTATTTCAGACCCCAGCCACGTTTCGTCGATGTCTACATCAATCCCGTTCCTTACTCCGAGACCTGGATGGGTTTCTTGTCTAGTGCAGCACCCTTGGGGTGCATGGGAAACCGCGCCTAGCATTTATATGTTAGGGATGATGGGCAACGAGCTATGGCTAACAAGTTATGGAATTTACAGAGTGAATGGGAACACACTGGGTTCTTCGTGGCGAATCTCAAACCCTCTCAAATCCGAAGTGGCCCTGGGCTTTGTCCATGTCGTGTCCTGAAATTCGGAGCTGTGCTGCAACATGTGGTCTTCTAAGGTCAAAGAGATATCCCATCCCATCTTTTAAACGTGATGATACATTCTTGAACTGTGCATGATCAACCCAGTATTGAGCAGTATATTGAGTGAGATGAAAGCTATTTCCGATTACATCTGTCGATGCGATCGTCGAGTCGTAAAAGAACGCCAAGGCAAGCTTGTGCAAGGATCGTGTGGTAGGGCTCAAGGCGGATAAGATAGGACGCGTCCCTAGTCGAAATGGTGAGGTGACCTGATCAGGAACTCCTTTACCGAGAAGCTTCACTGCTTAGGAGCCATCTTCATCAACGACAACAAACTAAACTGGGGCACATGGTCAACACAACTTGCTGTTGGTTCTCCTAGCGATAGTTAGTGTTCAACTTTGGAATCCCTCTCTAGGCTGTCAAAGTCAAGCGCAAAGATTTCCGCAAGCTCTTCTATGCGAAGTGGCCACATGACTACGGCAAGACATTACAAGAGATAACGAGCGCGGTCTCGGTCCAACCTTCTTGATTCTTTTCAATACACATTCACAAGTCTTGTCAAGGGCTTTGGGCGATTCCTTAAGGGTACGTCGGACGCTTGGCGGGAGACAGTGCCGCGGCGTTTCCAGCTAGCAGAAACCTTAAAAGAACCTGTGTGGGTGGTATGGTTAACCACTAACACTTTGATAATTCTTCTGCGTCTCGACGGCCCAACTTTTTATCCTCGTCCTGCCGTTATCTCCGATTTCGAGTAAACGACAGAGCGGACATAGCTAACGATATCCTTCTTTTGTCCACTTTAGTCATGAAGAGACCCAATGAGACGCCAAGGGCCTAAGGGTAGCGCAAATGCTAATCTCTGGACGACTAGTAACGCATATATGAAGATTCGGTAGGTGTAGCCCAACAAACTCCTTCACAAGTCCAGGGGCCTATTCTTGCGCGGGTGGGATCCCAGAGGTATTGGGACACTCGTCGAGGGCATCACGATAATGGAAGTTGGGAATTGATCCAGGGATATGAGCATCTCTTTCAGGCATTGCATCAAAAATGCTTGTCACTGGGCTTTCATGCACCGTTACCGTGTGTGCGTCGCATGAACACGCGGGAGAGTATGTATCGCAAAGGACGATTTGGAAAACTGGGTGAGAAGATAAGGGAGTATGTTGTGGTCACACCCGGGTTTTTGCTTATCGACGTGTTGGAAGTCGAAATAAAAGTATGCCACAGAGGTTAGCCCAGGTCTGTCCGCCGCAGAGCCAGGTCGTCTTGGATGATTGACCATAGAGCTCTTTCCGCGAGCGATATAAGTGTTTCTGAATTAGAAACAACGCCGCGAAAATGTGGGTCCTTATTTTGATTGCATTTCCTTGTTCTCTTGATATGGTCAACGTAGGGGATCATGGAGCAGCGTGCTGTCACCTGGATCAAGAGGTATGTGATCCCATGTTATTATCATAGAGGCGTTAAATTTAACCGACGCCGACGTGTCCGCCCTGTGTGTAGTCACTTAGTACTCCCGCGCTCACTTCCTTACCTACCGTTGCACAGTATACCAGCAAATATACAGACGCAAGAAGACGTCATCGCCTTTTCTTCCATGTTATCTTCGCTGTGGTCCCAGTTCCTCCATGGCTGAAGAAACAACGCTAATTTGATATCCCTACTCTATTATTCGATAGACTTGTAAACAAACATAGTAACTTGTACATATAGCTACACATTATGATACTAGGGACCGCGCGCGATGTTCTGATAGTAACTGCGCAATCTCATGGTAGCCACCCGCCAATGCCATCTGAATGGGTGTCTTGCCCTTTCGATCTTCAGCGTCTACATTGACACCATGCTCGAGCAGCAGTTGTGCGGCACCGAGCTCCCCGCCATATGACGCCTGGTGTAAAGGAGATGACCCTTCGTTATTCCGTGCGTTCGCATCTGCTCCGTGCGCGAGTAACAGACGGATGACGTCTACGTTACCATAGTAGGACGCTCTGTGCAATGGTGTATCACCACGACTATCCCTGGAGTCGATATTGGCGTCATGTTCGAGTAACATCTGAACGACCGCGAGGTGTCCTTCTCTCGATGCGCGAAGTAGAGGAGTGTTATGACGATAATCCTCCCGGACGTTCGAGTCTGCGCCATGATGGAGAGCCCACTCCACAACGTCGGGACGTCCGGCTCGAGGCGCTTCATGGAGTAGAGTACAATTCCAACTGTCCCGAATGTTTACATCTGCGCCATGATCGAATAGCAATTGTGCGACCCGGAAGTGTTTCTTGTCCAAGGCGGCCACTAATGGAGTCCCGCAACGACCATGCCTAGCGTTTACATGCTGTGGATACTTCCCAATAAGTTGTAACACCAGGTTATAAAATCCACATAACGAGGCGTAGTATAAAGGGATCATGACGCCTGGTTCTTCATTGTCTACTTCAAACCGAAAGTCAGGATAGCCGCAGTACTTGTCTACGTTATAAATTCGGAGCCATGTTGCGAGATGTGGTCTGTTCTGGTCAAAGAGATGTTCCATCGCCTGTTGTGTACTCAATGATACATTCCCAAACTGTGCATGGGTAACCCAATATTGCGCAGAATACAGAGCAAGAGGAAAGCCGTTTTCCACACTATATCCCTCAACGCGATCGTCAAGTCGTAATAGGACGCCCAAGCAAGCCTGGGCAAGAATCGTGTGGGCGGGCTCGAAGAGGACATGATAACACGAGACATCCCCGCTTGAAGTGGCAAGGCGCTTGGACACCAGGAACTCCTTTACCGAGAAGTGGGAAAACTGCACTACTCTGGAGCCGCCGCCGTCATCGACAATGGTAATTAAACTGGAACAGGTAGAAAGCACGGCTTGTTGTTGATCCTCCCACCGCCAATCCGTATTCAACTTCGGCATCCCTTTCCTCGCCGCGTCAAAGTCAACCGCAAGGACTTCTGCAAGTTCTTGGACGAGCAAAGGCCTCAAGGCCACAGTGAGGCACTGCAAAAGGCGATGGGCGTGGTCTCGGTTTGCCTTATTGATATTCCTCAATACGCGTGCATATGTTTCGTCCAGAGATTCGGGTAATTCTTCGAGAGTACGCCGCACACTTGGGGGGAGACAGTACCGCAGAGTTTCCAATTGGCAGAACGCCCATCGGAACCTGTGTGATGATGATTTGGGTAAGTGTTCTGAGTGTGGGAGGAGTGATGCCCCTACATTCCATCAGCTCTTTCAGAAAGCGTCTCAATAACCAGGCTTTTATCCTCGTCCCTCCATCTCTGCATTTTTGTATCTGAGTAAACGACAGACCTGACATACGCCACGATATCCTTCCTCTGCCCACTTTGGTCATGAAGGGAGACTCTGCAAGATGTCAAGGGCTCAAGGATGGTTTGAATGTCGATCTCCGGACGACTAGTAACGCATATATGAAGATTTGGCAGATGAAGGTCAACAAGTTCTTTGACAAGCTGAAGGACCTGTTCGCGTGGAGAGGGCATACCAGAGGAGTCAGGGCATTCGTCGAGGGCATCCATGACGATGTAAGTCGGTCGTTGATCTGGGAGTGTGAGCATTTCGTTAAGGCATTGTATCAAAACGCTTTCACTGGGCTTCTGTGCGCCATCTTCATGCGCCGCAAAAGTGCGGGAAAGTATGTCGCAACAAAGGTCGGAACGAGCGGAAAGCTGGGTAAGAAGCGAAGGGACTACGTTGTAGCGGTTTTGTTTATCAGCGTCCCTGAAGTCGAAATAAAAATACGCTACAGAAGCTAGTCCAGCCTCGCGCAGAGCCAGGACATCTTGAATGATCTCGGAGCTGGTTCGCAGTATAAGTACTGCTAAGACAAAGCACCGAGGGAGCTACCAACCAGAGGACGCTCTTTCCGGAGCCCGCTACAGAAACGGGAGACAATGAGGAAGCACCTGACAGTAACTGAACGGGAACATACGTTTCCCATGAATCCACAAGAGCGACCCAGTCGACTTCCACTCCTTGAGGGTGCTACCTTGAAAGAACCACTCTGCCGTTCCGTTGTGGTGCGCCCCGCGTGCAACATTGTGATTTGTTGACGGATCTGGGGGAGAGAGCCATTTTCGAAGGTCCTTTCTCGACTGGTTCCCTGCGGGGATGTCAGAGCACATCGAATCACGGGAAGGGTAGGAAATAGCGAACGCTTCACTTCGTCGATGTTGTTTGCCGTCCGCTGCAGGATTACCTTTGTTTCCTTGCCGTCTGGAGATATGGCCGTTCAGGACCGCAGGGCGAATATGTACTTCTGCGTACCATCAGTGACTACCTTCAATTTCCCCCCGAGGTCCTTCACTTCCTCGCCGACGCCAGTCAGTTTGTTGTCGACGGCGTGCGTTACCTTCAAGACTTGCGCAGTCACCATCCGAGCCTCTTCTTGTGTCATTTGGTCTAGCGTTCTCAACGCATCTTCAATTTCCGTCCTTCCCACCAGCTTTTTCAGATATTTTTCTACCTAAATGTGAGTCAAGGGGAGATACCTGGCCATATAATGACCCACTTGCTGGCCCCTGTTTCATATCTTTCGTAGCGATGGCAAGGATGGAGAGTACTTCAACCATGATTCTCACTATCAGATCTGTCATTTCCGCGGTTGGTGGTACGTCCGTATAAGCCTTGACGCGGGTGAGGAAATTTTCGATGCGCCCAAAGAGCTCGACAAGTGCACCTTGGCTTGCATTGACGTTTTGAGCAGTCTAAAAGTTTGTTAGAATTTCCCGTACCAAGGGATCGATGGGGTTTCTCACTAAGAGGAGGACTCCAATACCAGAGAAGATGACTTTTGCAGGCGAGAATACCTAGGAAGTAAGTATTAAGATGCAGATTGAAGGAGACAACCTTTTGAAACTTACCAGACCAGCACCCTCGCCAAGCGTTGCTGATAAAGCATAGAGGACGTTGACCGTTAAATCGAGCCACTTTTTCGACTTTTTATCACCAGTTTGTGACTGAGTAAACTCCTGGATCTGGTATTGTTCGTTAAGGACGGCGAGAATGGAACTCGGAGAGTCGCAATTTTGCAGCCTGGCTGTGAGTCGATGTGTGACGAGATCTTTCTTCGTCCTTTTCTTGTACTTTTTCAAAGCAGTATCGAAGATGGCCTGGAAATTAGAATGGGAGGCAGTGGTGGACGTAGTAGTCTGGGACATAGGACGGTTCGCTGGTGGTGAGAGGATCGCAGGCGGATAGGAAAATTCTTGGTGGGTATTCCCATATAATCCCACAAAGACCTCCGAGGATATAGGTGATTAACGCCTGATAAACCCCATCGCCCATCAAAAATGTGAATGAGTAATGAACAAGGTACACACGGTACCTGGCACCTGGCAGTATCTAAGGCCCGTGGGAAGGTTTCACGTGGTCACGTGGTCAGTTCAAGGTCTTCCTCTCACGACTCCCACATTCAATGAGTCCCTTTCCTGGCGTCCACATCTGCGCAGGCCCCACGCTGAATTAATAACTGAGAGACACTAACTTCATAGTAAGTGTAACAAGTATGAACATCCTGCGGATGCACGATAGAGGGGTTGCCATGGGTTTTCAATCAAGACAAACACAAAGCCTGGTACCTCGTGCAGCGGCCGCTATTCAACCACCGCTATAACGCTCAAAGGATCACAGAAGCTGTTAGAGTGACAATCATAGGATACTGATGACCGCAGACCAAAGTTGAATGCTTGTATACTAGTACGCGCGCGGAGATGTAAACTTGAAGTGTTTCAGCCTACTAAACCCGTAATACTAGTTGAGAGATCAAGAGCAGGTTCCACTAGCAGCACTGCATGTAGATATCGCTGACAGTACCAGTAGGCTCCTTCAAGAGCAAGTATTGTACTGACCCCGGTTCTCACGTCCCATCGGTCTCCGAATGGCCAACATGGTCTCACTGATGTACAGGTCAAGGTCACCTGCCTTATCTTCGAGCGGCTATCCGTGAGGCAGTGTACATCAGTTTATCACACGTTCAATCTCTTCTCCTTCCTCAGGACGATCCAACTGCTCTGGGCCAGAGTTATGTCCAATACACGCAACGCAAGTAACGGTGTCTCCTCATCTACATTTTTATCCGTATTCGATGCTGCTTCGAAAGAATATAAGAAGAAGACTGGACAAGACCTCCACGCCCATCCATTTGCCGCTGAGTTAAACAGCTGCGATTCTCCCGATGCCGTCCTTGGCGTCTTTCAAAAGCAAGCGGATGTACTCGATGGAATTCGGAAGGGCGACGAGGGGTTGGTCAAGTGGCTCAACCCTATCGTGCATATTTTGTACCTGTTTTCTGGGACACTTGGCGAGGGCGTTGGCCTGGTAAGCCTTTAGTGTTCAGCCGTGCTATCACGTTCAAACAGTCCGCCCGACAGACGTTCTCTCCTGCAAAGACAATCTTTACAGGGATTGGGGTTCTTCTCACAGTAATTATCTCCCTTCGTTTCTCATCGCGTGATGTTGTAAGACATCATCTATCAGGTGGCAAAGGACGTTACCGCTAGCTACGAGGTTCTTGCTGACCTCTTTGAGCGGATTGAAAGCTTCCTTAGCCGCCTCAAGATTTACTCTGGGGTTCCACTCACCGCGGAAATGACGAAGATGCTGGGGAAAATTATGGCGGAGGTTCTCTGCATCCTCTCCCTTGCAACGAAGGAGATGAAACAGAGGCGAATCAGTGAGCCTGTTCCTTTAGCATATTACTTTTAGCTTAAATTCTAGCAGAATCATTGATGAAGAGGCTGGTTGGAAGGACAGATGTCGAAGATGCGCTACAAAGGTTAGACAAACTGACGCTTGAGGAGTTACGAATGGTGGTGGCGAAAAATCTAGAGGTTGCGTACGGTGTCGATGGAAATGTGAAGGCGATTAAGACAGCCACAGGCAGTGTGGATAAAAAAGTCGAAGCGATTCAATGGGCCACGCAGGGTGTCAGCGACAATGTAAAGGTGGTCAAGGAGGTCACCTACACAGTCAAAGAGGGTGCGTAAATGTCTGCTAAACTTTTCACACCTGTTGCTCTAATCCTCAGCCCCATTTTATGGCAAATAGTAACAGAAGCGATTTCCCGTAAGTAATCTCACCCATTCATGTGAAGGGAAAAAGCGCTGAACTTATCCCGCAGGCAATCAATCACGAGCGGATCTCCGACGATGGCTCTCTCCTCCTGATCCGTCGACCAATCATAATATTGCGCGCGACGCTCATCATGACGGAACTGCAGGGTGGTTTACTCGTGGAGACACTTATAAGCAATGGAAAACGGCAGGTCCTCTCTTGTGGATACACGGGAAACGTGCGTTTCCTTTTTATTTCTCTGCTCATATCATTAATTCCCTGCTGGGTTCGCAGCGGGATCTGGAAAGAGCATTCTTTGGTACTTGCCTTCTTAACTCTGTCCCTATGTGATAATTTACTTTTTCCACAAGCTCTACAATCATCCAGGAAATCGAGTACTTACGAGGGAACGGAGAAGCTTTGATGGCATACTTCTATTTCGACTTTAAAGATATCGGAAAGCAGGACGCCCGCAGCTTACTCTCCTCCATACTCACCCGACTCTGTGAACAATCCAATCATTGTTGGAACATCCTCTCCCACTTATACTTCACTCATCTCAATGGTTCGCAACAACCAAGTGAGGGTACACTCGCGCAATGTTTGAAGGAAATGCTTAACACCCCCGGACAACCTGTAACTTATATCATCGTGGACGCGCTAGATGAATGCCCGAATACTACTGGAACTCCATCCGCTCGCGAGAGGGTCCTCAATCTCATAGAGGACCTTGTCAATCTACGCTATCCGAATCTACGTATATGCATCACCAGTCGCCCTGAACAGGACATCCGAACTGTACTCGAGCCTTTAACGCCTTGCCGCTTCTCCCTTCACGATGAATGCGGACAAAAGGAGGATATCGTCAGCTACGTCAGAGCTTTCGTTCAATCTGACAGAGCAATGCGGAGATGGCGAGAGGAAGATAAGGAACTGGTGATAAAGACGCTGTCAGAAAAAGCTGATGGGATGTAGGGTATATTTCTCTGCCCCTTGGATAAGCTATTCATTCTGTCTTTCAGGTTTCGATGGGTATTTTGCCAGCTTGACACGCTACGGCGGTGTATTCCAGCGAGTATCCGCCTCGCTCTGGATGAGCTTCCCGTGACCTTGGACGAAACATACGAGCGCACGCTTGTCGGAATTCCCGAGGAGAAATGGGAGCACGCACATCGACTATTTCAATGCTTAATTGGGTCTGTTCGCCCGCTTCGCGTTGACGAACTCGCAGAGATCTTTGCGATTCAATTTGACCAGGGGGAAAGTTGCAAGCTTTTGGCCGGCTGGCGCCCGGAAGATGCAGAAGATGCAGTCCTGTCTGCGTGTTCGAGTCTAATCGCAGTCGTCGAATCCGAAGATTCACGAGTCGTACAGTTTTCGCACTTCTCGGTGAAGGAGTTCTTGATATCGAATCGCCTCGCCATCAGAGGGGTCAAAAATGCCTCACGATACCATATCCCGCTCGAACCCGCGCACACTATCCTCGCACGGGCTTGCCTAACTATCTTGCTTAATTTGGATGACCAAGTTGACAAAGACGGCTTGAAGAATTTCCCTCTGGCCTTTTACGCTGCCGAGAACTGGGTTGATCACGCTCGATTCGGGAAGGTATCAGCACGGACACAAGATAGCATTGAACACCTTTTTGACAAAAGCAAACCACACTTTAAAGTCTGGGTTTGGATCCATGACATAGAGAAGAGGCGAAACCGATCGACGTCCAATCTCGAGACACATCCATCGCAACCCACGGCAACCCCTTTGTACTGCGCCGCTTTATGTGGTCTCCCTGGTCTTGCAGAACGCCTCATAGCTATGCACCCGCAGGATGTTCAAGCTAGTTGTGGTTTTTATGGAACTCCGTTACACGCAGCATCGTCTAAAGGGTACGTTGATGTCGCTCGGCTGCTGATTCAATGCGGGGCAGAGGTGAACGCGAAAAACGAATATGGCAAGACCCCATTGCATGTGGGATCAAAAGAGGGAGGCGTCGAGATTGTGCAGTTGCTGCTTGACCACGGCGCTGACACTAATTCACGTGATAGTGAAGGCGACGAGCCGTTAGATGGGGCATTCATTGACGGAAAAATCGAAGTTACGCATTTGCTAGTCCGCTCTGGTGCCGATGTAAAGTCCTTGTGCAGCCATGGGTGGACTCCGTTGCACATGGCAACGGAAGTGGACGATCTCGAGGTTGTCAAGATGATTCTCGAGCGCGGAGCGGACATAAATGCGGTGACCAGGAATGAAGAGACTGCCTTACATCTGGCAGTGAAGGGGACTCCACGCGTGGCGATTGCTCGTTACCTCCTTGAGCAGGGTGCTGATGTGCATGTTATATTGGAAGGCAAGACTCTACTTCAGATAGCATCAGCGAATGGACACAAAGAGATTACACAGTCACTGTTGGAGCACGGCGCCAAAGAAGAATAACTTGTAGTATCTATGGAATCAGTCCTCCCTTCATTGGTACACTCTTTTCTCGATTGATGTATTTTCGGCTCTGTACGACTTTACTTTCGGAAAGTCACTGATCCACTATTTGGAGTGGTTGAGCTAAACTACGTGACTCACGGAACTTTTTTCTATTGGTCGTTCTTGATAGCAAAGTTTAATGTACTTTACAGCGTCTCACCCTCGCTTGTCTTGTATCACCACCGGTAGTTGCGTCAACTTCACACCGCGCACGCATCTCACAATATGGTAATGAGTGAGAGCGACTCACAGTATTAGGGCGAGCGAGAAGTAGAGATGTAGACAATACTTAGATAAGCCTAGATGTACTGATTACTACTGATTTACCATGATTTACCATTTTGGGGTGAAGCACAACATTGACGTTGATCCATCCTAGACTGGGTGCAATGGCGTGGGGCTCTTGTCATCTTGGGAATCCACCTTTGCTGCACGATGGTGTAAGGATGGCTCGGGCGTTGAGCATGAAACAGCCAGCTATCGCCTCTCCTGCACTTATGATCTAGTTTCGCATATCTTATCATTTGCATTCCGGGCCGCATGCTCGTCCATTCCTTACACAAGTTTCACCACCTCCCCGTCTTAATTGCCAGGTTTTTCACCTCTCCGTCTACATCATCTCCACCTTTATTGCCTGGCATCATCTCACCTTATCTTCTTTCAATCCTAACCACCCTCTTTCTGCTTCATATCTAGGTCTCTGCAAGTATATAAGGGTACATACAATGCTTGTAGTAGACCAGCCAGTGAGCCAACAGAAGCAGAAATCAAACGGCATTTCTCCCCTTTCTCTATATTTGTTTTGGGTGCTAAAAAATTTCTTGACGACATTGAGCACATGGTCAAACGGAACCAGCAAGCAGTAGATTCGCATCAGTTCAAAGCACGATACACCCTCCTTAGAAATCTCAGTTATCTCAGGGACTCCTTCTACTCTCTCTTCTACCTCTCTCCTCTCGGGAACACTTTGCCTCGCACTCACCGCGGATCAGATCTGTACAATGGCAAAGCAGTGTCCAAACATACCTGAGATGTTCTTCGTATGCCACCATTTTCAGTGGTGTACACTCATTGGGAGGGCTGGCGGGTTGGCGGCCGGCGTCAGACTGATGACGATGGGTTAACGTTTCCTTCCCCACACTTGACACGCGCTGCACCCACGAGCTAATTGCTTATTTATTTTTCGCCACCAAGCCAATCTCAAGTGCTTCTTTCATTTCTGAAGGGTGTCAATCCGTTTCTCCCGTTTGTTTTCTTAACTCTCTCTAAAAGCTACACCATGCAGTGCAGTAGTAATGACTGGTTTATTCCAAATCTTCCTGGGATTTCCATGCCTCGCGCGGGAATTGTGACGCGAAGCAGATCACCGCAAATGTGCACAAGGTAAGTGCGTAAAACGCGCCATACCCACCCAGTATCTCTTTCTCCAGTGAGAAGGCAAAAATCGAGCTCGCAATCGTGGGCCCGACAAAGCGCTGCACGGAGGCGACGGTCTGCGCGAGGCCATTTGTTGCACCGAGCATACCCTTTGGAGCTGCTGAAGAGGTATATAGAAATATGCAGCCTGCGACAGGAGGGAGTAAGTGCGAATCAGCGAGGAAGGTAGGCACTGGGGAGGTGAGGGGAGAAGTAAGTAGAAGTAAAGGAAATAGAAGTCTCACTATATGCCATATTGATGCCTACCATAATCAACATGTGAAGCAGTACAAGGAACCACAGGATATTATCTGCGCTGCCAGCGTGCGTGCGTACGTGCCGTTGATGGGGAACAGGAGGAAGGCCGGAACAAGGCAGGACATGGAGGCCAGCAGCGAGCCACGGAGTCCCATCAACTTCATGATGCGAGGAAAGATGGCGAACTGAAATGCGCCGTTCAGGATCCCAAACACGCCTAAAAACGTGCCCATCTGCGCGGGGTCCAGACCGAGTCCGCCGTATCTGATTGGGGTTGTGTATACCAACGGTACGAGCGAATTATTGGAGATTTCAAGAAATGCGAAGAGGGCGTTAATGGAAATACTTAGTAGTACTGGCCTGGTGAGGAGAGCGCGGAGAGACGATCTCTGCTGAACCATTCCTGGGAATACAATGGCATTATTCTCATCCTCGATATTGCTCTCCCCGTCACGTAAGTAACCCGCGTTTGAGTCGCCACTATAGAATCTCGGCTTGCTTGTGTTATTACGCTTGTGTAGGGTCTGGAAACATTGGGAAGTGCACCAGTAATATAAGGTGATGCTTTGGCACGTACCTCTTTCAAAAAGATAGATACGATGAGGAGGGAGACAATGGCGAATGCACTTGTAACTGCACAAGGGAGAAAATAGGGATACTTTACCCAGAAGGTGTTACGAAACGCTCCAGGCCAATGGTCGTGTGGCCGCGAAAGACGGCCACCCACAAATGAGCTGGGTAGATGTTACTAGTAGAATGACGGCACCGGGGCCCCACGCACCCTATACCAAAACTAACAGACCAAGCCAGGATGAGAAGCGACATGCTCCGTGCAATGTTCGACTCATCCGTGACCTCCACCAGCATACTCGGCAAAACGCCAGCGTTACCATTCAGTGCGCCTGCAAGAAATCGGCTTTGGAGCAGTTAAAAAACAGAAATTCATTCGGTTGCCATCCGAATAAGACATTACCTCGCCGCTAGTTCCCAAAACGTTCTGGACAGGCCGAATAGGACTGTCGCTATTATTGAGCCTAAGGTACCACCCAGAAGGACAGGCTTGCGACCGATAAAGTCTGAAAGACGGCTCCATAGTAGGACAGTGGTGGCTTCCCCGACAAAGTAGAGTGATATCTGATGCACGCATAATTGACGTGCCATGTCACATCTCTGAACAAGTCACGTACGATGATACCAGAGTAGTATCCAGCTTTCCTTTCGTCCCCCCCGGTGATTGGAAGTTCACTGATAAGCTAAGAGGGAAAGGGCGCGTCACCGGACATCACGCGGCGTTTTTGAGACTATATCAGTACAACATACCTCATTGATGTAGGGAATTACGGATGCAGACATCAAAGACATAGCGAAAATCAGTAGGAACAAAGGCGACAGCTGAGCCCTAGGCAGTGGAGTGGGATTCGGGGGTGTCAGTATCACATTCTGTTGAAGAGGAGTTCTCTCATCATTCTGTCTGGTGTCTGGTTTGGCCCACATGACAAGAGATCCAGCGAGAAGGACAACGGAAGAATGGAGTGAGCTACATTTTATACCTCGTGAATAAAATGTTCATCTTGATATCATATGCGTTGTAAGGCATAATCCCCGTTTCTGATCCATATAATACAGTGTCGCGCCAAAATTGGATGACAGCATAGATTGGTCCATAAGTGGGGCAATTATTATACATCAACTGGGTGTTGAGATTACGGTGTTACCATTTATAGTTCGTGACAACGTCGCGAAAAAGGTATTACTTGTACAATCTTGTAGTAGCCTGGTCATGACGATGACTATTAATTTGTAAGTTTGAACAAATTGAAGGCTGGCTGTATAAACGCATGATGGTTTCAAGTTATGAACTGAGGAATGAATTGAACGTTGCACGACATCCCGGGCATTCCCAGCGGCATCGGTCTCGCCTCCGGTTATGCTCCACCCGGACCGACTCATCCGCTCCTACTTTTTGAACAGGCCCAGTGTCTGTAGACTTCTGCAACTAGGAAGTAAATAAAACCACATACAAACAGGGTGTACGGATCCAATCCACGGTGAGTGCGAGGCAAAGTGTGCTCCCAAAAAGAGAGAGACAGGGGAGATAAGAGAGAGAAGAGGGAGCCCCGAGTTAACTGTGACTTCGAACGAGGGTATGCCGTGCTTGTACTTGCGAATACGCTACTTGCTGGTTCCATTTGACCTTGCGCTTGACATCGTCAAGAAGCTCTCTAGCACACAAGAGAAAAGAAAGAGAGAGAATGCTAGATTGCTGGTTCGCTGGCTCTACTACAAGCATTGTAGATACCTTTATAAACTTATTGAGAGTCCAGATTGTGAAGGAGTAGTATATCAAGAATCAAGCCGTAGAGAGTGAATTTGGATAATAGGAGACCAGCCAATAAAGATGGAGAGGTGAAATAGCAATAAGATGGAGAGGTGACGGAGAGGAAACTGGTTGTAAGGAATGGACGGATAAGCGGTCCGGAACGTGCTGTATGTAAATAAAAACTAAAAAAACTAGTCGCACGTTGCATCGTTTTGTGATATAACAAGGTGTGTTTGAACTAAAACCAAATAATGTCAGAAATATTCTAAGAGAGGAGAAGCGAGTTCAAACCAGGGGTGGCGACAGTCGAAGGTTTCATGCTTAACGCCCGCAGGGCATACAAAACAAAACAAAATTCTAGGACGCCTGGAGGGCCTAAAAAGACTATCGTGATATATATACACCTTATACCTGAAGCACAGATATCAAGAACCATACAAACTAAAACTATTCACAATGGAGCCCCCACATAACAGTCGACAGATTTTATAGCTAGGTCCTTGTCCCCGCAGAGAACCCCCACATATTATGCCACACGCTGCGCTCACCCAGCATGCCGTTCCGATAGGAGTTGTACAATTTCGACCCGCTCTTTCCTCGATGCTTCCTGGGATGGTGTCTCTCCTTCATTATCTTTCGCATCCACATCCGCACCATGCTCTAGGAGCAGCCGCACTACCTCGACGGATGACGCCCGGTGTAGTGGCGTTGAACCACTCTTGTCCCGCACGTCCGTATCCGCACCGTGCTCCAATAGTAAGCGCACAAGACTAGCGTAATCAGTCTCTGAGCGGTAGCATTCTGATGCGCGATGCAGTGGAGTTCTATCCTTGTCATCCCGGGTGTTGATGCTCGCGTTGTGCTTGATTAGTATACCGGAAACTTCAAGGTGTCCATGCACCGCCGCCAGATGTAGGGGAGTGTGGTCACTCTCCTGTTGTGAGTTTACATCTGCCCCGTGGTCAAGTAGCCATTGCACAATTTCAACACTCCCGTGACTGATGCTTCATGCAGCGGAGTGCGGTTCCAAAAACCCCGAACGTCCACAACTGCGCCATGCAGATGCAGTAACTCGGCAACCTTGAAGTATTTCTTGTTCACCGCTGCCACCAGAGGACTTTTGTTGAGACCACTCTTAGCATTCACAAGATGTGGATGCATGAGGATAAGATGTTCCGCTAGGTCATATAATCCGCATAGTGCCGCATGATATAAAGGGGTTACCGGTTCCCCTTTTTGTTTCCCAAAATCACCCCAACAAAAGTCTATGTTGTAAACCGAAACCCAGTTTTCAAAGTGTGGTCTGTCGGGGTCAAAGAGGCGCTTCATCCCATCTTCTATGCGTGATGACACATTTTCGAACTGGGCATGATTGACCCAGTATTGGGCAGCATATTCGGCCAGAGGGAAACGTTTGACCATATCTTTGTCACTGAATCCGTCCAAGCAGAGTAGAACGCCGAGACAGGATTGAGCAACATGGTATGGGCACGCTCAAGAACAATCCAATAGCGCGAAACATCCCAACTTGAATTGGCAAGGCGATCCGACGTCAAGAATTCCTTTACGGAGAAGTGGAAAACTGCACGACGCTGGACCCGTCGGATTGGACGACAGTGATCAGACTGGAACATGCGGAAATGACGGCCTGTTCTTGATCCTCCCAGCGCCAATCAGGATTCAACTTCGGGATCCCCTCGGCGTCGTCAAAATCAACTGCAAGGACTTCGGCCAGTTCCTCGACACGAAGAGGTCGAACGGCCACCGCGACGCATTGCAAGAGCCGATGAGCGTGCTCTCGGTTCGTCTTCTTGATTTCCTTCAGGACGCGCTCGTAGGTCTCGTCCAGAGAATCGGGCAATTCGTCAAGGAAGCGCCGCACGCTTGGTGGAAAACAATGGCGCAGTACCTCCAGCTGGCAGAAAACCCATCGAAACCTGTATGGCATGAGTGAGTAATGTGAGTATAACATGGCGTTCTTACATTCCATCTGCTCTTTCTGAGAGCGTCTCGATAACCAGATTTTTATCCTCAGCCCTCCATCTTTTCATCATTATTTCCGAGTCTGAGTAGACAACAGAGCGAACGTAGTCAACAATATCCTGTTTTTGTCCATTTTGGTCGTGAAGAGACACAGCATGAGGTGCCAAGGGCTCAAGGGTAGCGCGAATGTCCACTTCTGGACGACTGGTGACACATAAATGAAGATTTGGATGGTGAAGGCTAACGAGCTCCTTTACAAGTTGAAGGACCTGTTCCCGCGGAGATGGAATCCCCAGAGTGTTTGGACACTCGTCGAGTGCATCCACGATAATGTAAATTGGGCCCATATGATGGAGTGAGAGCATGTCTTTCAAACATTGTATTAGTACGTCTTCATTGGGCTTCTGTGCGCCTTTGTCGTGTGAGGAATAAATACGGGAAAGTATGTCGCAGCAAAGGTCTGAGCGAGCGGAAAGCTGGATGAGAAGGGAATTGAGCAAGTTGCGGCGGCTTTGCTTATCGCTGTCCCTGAAATCGCAGTAAAAATAAGCCATGGATGCTAATCCAGCATCACGCAGGGCCATGATGTCCTGTATAAGCGCTGAACTAACTCGTGATATAAGTACACCCCTGCGACCAAAAGCATGATGAGAACAACGAACCAGAGGATGCTTTTCCCAGAACCCGCTACGAGGATATGAAATCATAAGGGATTGTCAACTCCCGTGGGTAGTACGAGGAAACGTACGTTTTCCATGGATCCACAAGAGTGAGCCAAACGACTTCCACTCCTTGAAGATACTGCCTTTGAAGAACCACTCCGCCGTTCCTTCGTGATGAGCACTGCACGCAATGTTGTGATTTGTTGATGGATTTGGTGGGCAAAGCCATGTTCGAAGATCCAATTGCAGTTGGTTTCCTGCGCAGTTATTCGAGACTACAAACACGGGGGGTAATAGGACATAACGAACGTTTCTCTTCGTCTAGTTTGTTTGCTGTCTGTTGCATGATTGCCTTGGCGTCCTTGCTATCTAGCCTCATAGAGTTCAGAGTAGGCTTCAGCAAGAACCGGAACATGCGCTGCGCACCGTCAATTAATATTTTCACCTTGTCATTAACACCTTGCACTTTGTTGTCGACGACATTTACATTTACGCCAAGTTCATGAGTGGCCTTCAGGACTTGAGCAGTCGCCATCCGAGCCTCTTCGTGTGTCAGCTTGTCCAGCCGCGTCAGCGCATCTTCGATATCTGTCCTTCCTACAAGCTTTTTGATATATTTCTCTGAATGTAGATGAGCAAAGATAGATACAAACTGAGGATAAACTCACTCGTTCGTCCCTGCTTGATCTCCTTTGTCGCGATGGCAAGGATTGAGAGTACCTCGACCATTATCTTTACGATGATGTCCGTCATCGCTGTAGTTGGTGGTACTTCTATGTACATCTCGAGGCGTTTGAAGAAGTTCTCGATGCGCTCGAAGAGATCAACGAGCGCGTCTCGGCTAGCAGCAACGTCCTTAGCCGCCTGATAAACTGCCACGTTACAACGATTCGTATGAATGGGTAGGATCGACGAAAAGACTGACCAGAAGAAGGACGCCAACACCAGCAAATATCACTTTGGCAGGTGAAAATACCTAGGGAAGGTGAATGTCAGAGTGTGGATTGACGACGACCCTTTGTCTGGGACTCGGAGGACTCACGAGGCCAACACCTTCTCCAAGCGCCGCGGAAAACGCACAGAGGACATTCACGGTCGGGTTCAACCACCTCGCCAACCTCTCATCCTCATTCTGAGATTGGTCGAACTCTTGGACTTTCTCGTGGAGTACCTCCAGAATAGCTCCAGGAGACTTGCAGGCTTGCAACTGGGCGGCGAGCGGATGCGCGAGAAGGTCCTTCTTCGTCTGCTTCTCGTATGCTTTCAAGGCGGCATTAAAGACAGATTGGAAATTTGAGCATGAGGTGGTCGCTGGGAGTGTCTTGGACATGGATCAAGAAATCGCGTCGCGCTGAAGGGATGATAACGAGCTCGGTCGGTTAAGATCATCTTTAAGGACCTATCAATACAACGGTGGGCACACGTGCACTGCCTTGTGTTGGATTGTAATTGACAGGCGCGCAGGACCTCTAATTGTGATAACGTTCATTGTCATAAAAATCATGAATGGAGCCCGAGCCAGCGCAGGACAATCGAAACCGAAAAAACATCGTAAGGAATAGGATCGGCTGGGCGACAGCTGAGAAATGAAGGCTTTGCGTTGTATTGCGAGATGCAAATTCAAATTCAAATTCGATACCAAAACACGAACTTGGGGAATGTTCAACACTTTCATCCCAAGTACACAATGAACAAACAATCACCTTGATGGAAGAGAGTTCTATGAAGTCATTGGGTGCTGGTGTCAGTGAGGGGCTGACAGCCTCCCCTTGAAGACTTGAATTCCAGGCCAAGTTTCTATTCCTCGCTATAATACCCTGATCTACGTCTTTGCAAAACACTCGCTGGAACCGTGATTCATCTTAACATGCATCCTCCCCCTCATATTGCAAGTTCTGCTCATTTTCCGCGCCTCATTTTCTCGATCTAATTCATGGTACACAGGACATTCCCGCAGCTGAGCAGGTCTCACTTAACCACTTGACGGTACCCGAACTTTCTCCCAGCGATCCTATTAGCAACGCCAGTTCTCCGTCATCTTCAGAGCCAGTGACACCAGTTGATGTCCCGCCCTTTTCTTCACCGCCCCCCGATCCGCTTGTAGACGGGAAACATCAGCCCGATCCACGTCCGTATAAACCCGCACCCGTGGCAAGGAGCGCTTCACGACTTGGGGGTACCGTCTCGCGCGCCAGACAAGTCCTTTCGAACTTGGGTAAGCGGAAGAGGCAACCCAGCGCTGACGCCGGGATATCAACGGGCGTCCAAATTCTCCCCGATAACGTCCAAGAGACGTCGGAAAGGCCCGCTGAGACGGAGCTGCCCCCCTCACAAGTATGCCTCCCTTTCTGTATCCACGAGGTGTAAAATTCCGATGAAAGGCGTCGTAGATACTTTTCAGCCTTCCAAACGATCCGATTGATAGCACGCCTCGCATACAGGCGACGGGCCCCCAGGTACGTTCATCCTATTTTTCCCCCTTGCACTTTTCTTTCGCACCCACACCCCCCCCCAAAAAAAAAAAAAAACCTCTGCAATCCTGCAGGTCATAAGATCGCTTACTAGGCGCAGCACACATGACACTCTCCTGTCCGCGCCAGCCAGCCCAACTACCCCTACGTTCTCAGGCCTTCCCTTCTCCCGCACGCCAGTACCCCCCGGCTCACCATGGACGCCGCCTTCACTCGCGTCGCGAATCGTTTTCTTCGTACCGTGGTGCATCGCCGTCGGTGCAGCCATCGCCCTATACCCGCGTGGGCTCGCCTCTCTCGTGCGCATTTACAAAGAGCCCCCGCTCACGCCACTCCAGCGTCTCGCGCACCACGCACATACCGCTCCTTCACACATCGGTATTTTCGCCGGTGTTTTGTGTCTCACTGCTGCCATGCTTCCTGGCTGGCTGCTCCGAGTCACTCTTGTCGGCGCCGTCGCGATACGCGCTGTGATGGTCTGGCGTGGATTTGAGGCGCAGGTAGAGAAGAGCGAGGAGGGACCTGATGAGGAATGGAGGGAGGATGCGCGATGTGTGTGGAGAGTATTGCGTGGAGAGGAAGAGATGGAAATTTTGAGGGCGTGCGCTGGAGAGGGTACTTTCATAGTGAAGGAGGAGTGAGGTCCCTACTTTGTGGTTTCAGTCGTCGGGCCGTTGTGGTCTCTAAATTCGTCATATGTGTATGCCACAAGTTGGTTTTTTTTTCTTTCCCTTTCGTTACGCTAGATGCGATTGTAATCCTGTACCTTATTTTTTGCAATACATGTATAATGGTGGTTTCATCTTTTCAATAATAAATAGTGGTCGGTGTGATCACGTGAGGAATCTGCAGGACGCAAAGACAGCTGCACTTAAGGGTAGGCTATAATTCATCTACGACGAACTAGGACCATTTTACTTAAAGTGTCAATTCTTGGCGGGGGCGGGTGACGGCTCGAACCTCTCTGGACTCTGGCCCACAATCTCCTATAATAAATATTATAGGATTCTTCAAAGTGTATAGATTTGCGACACCTAGATTTTAAAGTACGTCATTATAATCAGGTGCTCGCACACATACGTTGGGGAGGTCTCTGGTCACAGCCGGTCACGAGCTCACTAACAAGTTGCCCCTCGTTTCTGTTAGCGTAACACATGCGCGCGTGCGCAATCAAAGCTTCCTGGTGCTGAGATGGGGAGGCGATAACCGACCAATCAATATCGATGATCAGTTCATCGATGATCAGATAGATATATTATACACCCTCTTCACTCCTAAGTTAATTCATAGGCGGTTGGCTGTCATTTATTATGCGCATTGAATAGGCAATGGACCAAATCTCGGGATTCGATAGGTTAAAGGAAAGAAAACACTTGTTATAATAAAGAGTTGTGTGCTTCACAATCACCAAAAAAAGAGGGGGAGGTGCAACAATGCGATATGAGGGATATGTAAGTACATGTGTGTTCTTGACGTTGGGGGGTAGAGTCAGATTCTCCGTGCGCTCTCTCCTTGTATGGGGGGTGGGGACTTGTTAATGGTATTTTGTTGTACAAATATACCGGGACCGCAGTGGCGAAAGAAAAAATAAAGCACCCTTTGAATGTGAAATCAAAGAGGGATAGGAAACAAATGGGGCGGGAAAAAAAGGAAGGAAAAGCACAGGGGTTTGTCAGCGGCGCGCGACGCGCTTGCGCTCACGCCCGTCCTCCTCAATATCCATAGCGTCCTGCGTATGCTGATTCTGATGCGCACCACGAGTCGACCGCGTACGCCGGCGGCTCGACCCTGCACCTGCTGTACCAGCAGCCACAGAGGCAGGGTCATCTGCGAGCACCATCATGGCGTGCCGACGTTTCGCTCCAGCGGCCACCGTCAATGGAAGGGGGATCGCGAGCGTTTCTGTCGGTCCAGGAGAGGATGGCAATGGCGGAAATGCGGTAAATGTGAAAGGTGATTCAGGTGACATTGCGAAAGGGTGGATTGCCGGCGGGGCTGCCATCGTCGTTGTCGTCATTGTCGTCGTCGTGGAGGTCATTGTTGTCGTGGCGGAGTTCTCCTGGCTTGTATCGGCGATGGACTGGTCGGGATTTTGCGGCGCGTGAGGGTGGGGCAGGGGCAGGAAGGGATCGTGTGATGGGAACAGATGGTGAAGGTGGCGCTGATGGTGATGTGCCCGGTGCGGTGGCGATCGTCTGCGATAATTTCGATGGGGCCATGGGTGTCTATCAACAAAGTAAAATAGTAAGGGGGGTAGGGGAAAAATCAAGAGATCAAGAGACGTGCTCACTTGGTCTTTTGGTGGCTGTGGCGGCACTGCCGGAGCGCTGCTCGCCCGCGGGGGTTGGCGGCGTTCGCCTTGAGCTTTCCAGCCTGACTGTCCTTCTTGCTCGCATTCTCCTCATCCTCCTCGAGCTCCTCCTCTTCACGCGCACGGACAGCCTCAAGGCGTGCCTCGACCCAGTCCATGACTCGCCCTATCGTGGGTGGCGTCTCGGAATCAGACACGCCTGTTGAATCATCTGAAGCAGGTCGGCGCAGGCGGCGCATAGCCCGAGTTGTAAGCGCGCTTGGACGTCGTGCGTGAGGAGCGATAGAGATTTGTTATGCTGAGTGCCGCCGCTTACCGGAAGGGTGTGTGTCAATCTCCGCACAAAAGTACGATAGTAGGGAAAAATGCGAGTGTTTTACCTCTGAAATTGTTGAGCAGTTCTTTCTCTGCATTAGCAAGGTTAGAAGTCGGAAGAGAGCCTGCGAGAGCATTAAGATTGAGGGATTCCATGGAAAGTATGGCGAAAGTGAGTGAATAGTAACTTGGCTCGTCGTTGTTCGGGTTAACGGGTTACAAAACTTGAGTCGCACCGTTCGGGCTTTTTGTATGACTAAGCAATACAATCCAGTGACCAGTGACCTTCACCCGCAGCACACTGAGTCATTCATATTTATAATTATAATTATTTTATATTATATTATTTATATTTCTTCATCAAGTCGTTAGCGTAGGGTCATAATTTACGAACAACGTTGAAGGGGTATTTTACAACAATGATAAGCGTTGTCAAGGTCCAATCGTAGCATCACCATCTAAACTTCTCGCTCTGGAATGAAAGAATCTACACCGTCTGTTGCCCCTTTTCACTGCGCGCCTCCTCCTCGAGAAACTTGGCGACCTTAAGGTCGATGCAAGGCGCGAACGAGCTCTTGGAGCGAATCCGCGGACCGTACTTGTAAAACAGGAATGGCATCGGTGCGAGAAGTAGCGCGATGCCACCGAGGAGAGTGGCGGCCCAGTTGGTACCAAGATTGACGAACATCTGCGTCGTGAAAAGTGGGAATGCGGCGCCAGTTGCGGAACGGATATCGTATGGCCTGCAAGCGCGGATGCCGCATACATCAGGTACGTATCTACCAGATAAGTCTATCGCCTTCACGTCAGTCCCCGAAAGAAAAAAAAAGATGGAGATAAGGGTGAGACGTACGATGAAGGAGATGAATACCAGCGTGATTGCCAGTCCAATGAGAATCGTGCTCAGTGCAGGGATCCACCACGGTACGCTCTCGTAGTTCCCGGTCCAGCCTAGCCAGAGGATGCCTATCACCAGTATGGGGCCGCCTAACATGGCGGAGTATAGGCGCTCCTCAACGGGCGGAAACCCGTACCACTTTTGAGAAGACGGGGGTACGGACGTAGGAACCAAAGGTTCACGAGGGTGGCAAGGACGGAACCGATGCCAATGCCGATAAACACAAGGCCATCGTTCGAGATGGAAAAGTGGCGCGTGCGGATGAAGACCACAGGAAGAGCCTGGAACACTGCACACACGAGACCGAAAAAGTCAGAGATTCTGCTTCACACGGAATAGCGTTCTGGACAGAGATTATGAAAGACGTACTCGCGTAGATGACACCATAAGCGACCGAAAGGTAAATCGTCGAAAGGAGTAGGATCGGCTCGACCAAGAGCATCTTAAACGGACGGAATATCGTGCGCTCGAGGACAGCGCCCACAGCCCAACTGACGTTCTCGCTCTCCGCATAGAGTTCCTTGTTCTTCACTGGATCAGCTTTACGCAGGCGCTTCGCTTTCTGTGCGAGTAGGACAGGTGCGTAAGTCTCAGGAAGGCAGAAGAAGCCGAGGAGTGTGCAGGAGCCCGCGAAAATCATCATGACCAGAAGACCCAGCGCCAGCCAAGGTAGCTGGTTGTGACACTGAAAAGGTAGATGATGATTGAGCGTCCCATCAACCCCATCGGTCACAAGGATAAACTCACAAACTGCCAACAACAGGTCCAAGCACAGGTCCGAGAAAGACGGCTGAGGCAAAAATACTCGTAGCGATGCCGCGGATCATGGGATCCCATATGTCAGCGATGACGCCGGTACTGTTGGTGAGCGGGGCGACGGCGAAGAAACCGCACAGGAAACGCGTGACGAGCAAGGTCGTCATATTATTCGCACGCGCCTGACCGATGTGGAAGATGGTGTAGATGGCGAGAGTGCCGATGAAGATGGGACGCCGGCCGATGAGCTCAGAACCGGGACCCCAGAAGGTAGGCCCGAGCATGTAGCCGATAAGGTAGAGGGTAAGTATGAGGTCACCCACTTCCCTCCCGACCTTAAAGTCGTGCGCAATAAAAGGTGAGGCAGAAGATGGCGCAGACGAGGCGAACGTGCTGCCAGCGCAGAAAAGGGGTCAAAGTCAGAACCAAAAAAAAAACCCCAGCGATAGCACACGTTTGCATACTACGTACACGTTGAGCGTCATCACCGTACACACTATGGTGAGCCACCACTTATACAAGGACGACCAGTTCTGTGGATTGGCAGGGTCGTTAGGCCCATCCCAGGTGACCAGGTTCGGGTCCGTGTTGGGTTTGGGTAGGAAGGGCAGTGACCGCGCGGGCTTGGTCACGGCATTCGGTGGTGGGTCCTGTGGATCATTGCTACCGCATTCCTTGAAGCGGGCTTTGTCACGTTCTGTTGCCGATTTAACCGCAAATTCTTCATCCTCTAAGATCGTTGATGTGGGAGAGTGGATGCAGAGAGGCCGGCAGCAGTTACTGTAGGTGACGAAGAGCGAGAAGGAGATAGGCTAGCTGAAGGGGAGGCCATGATGGAGGGGCCAAATGATACAGGTGTATCCCATGCTTGGAATGGTATTTGTACGAGTGAAACCAGACCAAGACATCACAAGAAAGAGTTTCACTCAAGCCTGGATTAGAGCAATTCAACGAGACAATCAATGACGGATGACGGGTGTAATCCCGAAGTGCAGCGCATCTACTCCGTTCCCGAATCGGAAACCTCCCCCTTCGCCGCTCCGTGATCACGAGCTTAGTCACCCACCCACACACACACGACCTGAAATTTAACTTACAGCGAATTTTGGGTCATTATCAGCACCATTCTGAGCAGTCATAATACTGGCATTCAACAATAGCTGCTGCTGTTAAAACTGTTAGACTAGATAAACCTCCAGAATGCGATCCCAGAGACTTTTCGCATGCCTTCATCGATCCTATCTCGTTGACTGTGATCTTGGAGGCCCTTAGGGCCCCACATAATCTCCAGTTCATTTCTCCTTGTTTCACAGAAGACACTGCCTGTCCACTGGAGCATGACTCCCGGCAGCACATATCATACATCGGCTATCTGGAAGAGTCCCTTGGTAACGGTGATTTTCATTTCGATCAGCCGTACGTCTGGTTGACTTAAGGGAAATCGCTCTCCATTTCGCGGACTTTACAGGAGGCTTCTCGGCTGTTCCTTCACTGAATCACGGTTGAGCTCCAATTCCAGTGCACGCCTCATTTACCATATATTTAGTAATAAAAAGGCTGCCTTTGACGCATCGAACCGGCCCTTTACTCCTGATTGGAGACGATTTAAGAGGCATTGATGGTAATGAAGTCTTACATATGCATATGATATGATGCAGGTATGTCCTGCTGGCGGTTCATTTATCCCTCGATATCGGAGAAACATATATCGGAGACCCCATGATTACTTTTCCGGTCATGAACTGTGGCACATCTCAAACCTGCCATGTCCTCAATGCCGCAGGCCAATTGTGATATGACGTTATTCTCCCACGGGCGTGGTGACTTATTGATGCCTCCATTCCTTAATTTTAGCATTATCCAAGTAAACATCCAACCATGTAGCCCCACTATCCCATCATAAATCCACCTTACTGAGCACGGGTCAAAAGATTCGATTCATAGAGGCGCGTGCGCACTCTCTATCAATCGTGCCCATCGACTGCGCGTTGAGACTACGATTTCCTATATATGGGACCTTCAGGTTCACTACGAACACCAAGTCGATATTCACAAGGGAATTTCGTATGCCGATCCTACTGTCCCCAATTAGCATTTCTATGGAAGGGTGCATCGTTCGCTGCCCATTTAATTCATGAGAAAGTGGCCATCGGTAAAAAGGAAAAAGACAGGTGTTTCATATAAGAGTCAAATTTAGCAAACAATGAAAAAGCGCGAGAGTTCGTTTTGGGAGTGCGCAGTGCGCACAGCACCGCTGGAGTTTTGTGGATGCTGTCAATCGTTGCTTCGCCGGTTTACGGGCCAGACTTCACTCCCTCCTTGAGTGATAAACGGGTGCTAGTCATTCCTAAAACACGTGCCTTTACGAGCCTTCCCAGCCGGTCTGGGTGAGGCGGCGGCGCCACGCCAAAGTCCTATGGCAGCTCGCACCACTTGAGGCTTGTCGCACTGTCCCGTATCAGCGAGTTTATTTGACACGCCGGAAGGAAAAGAAGAAGGAGAGGACAACAGATCGGTTCCGTGCATACCATAGAGTCTTGTCATTCTGTTTCACCTACATCACACGCGAAAATGAAAGCGAACATGTGCAGATGCACGCTACTTGTTGAGGGATAACTCCAGACCATCTCACATGCACCAGGCATGTTCGTGAAGGGTCAGACTCCGGGCCCCACATCGGGATGTGCGCACCGCAGCGGCCAGCAACGCTGTGTACGCAATATAGGATACCGCTATCCGTGGACCAACCGCGCCTTCTTCCAACCAAAAGGCAAAGCAAGCACGATGGTGTTACGGGTACCCCTTCTCACTGGTCCCACCCACGGCTACAGATCCACGCAGAAGACAAGACATTGAGAGAGAACCCACCGTGGTCGGATGTATCAATCCTATGCACCACCTTCCGAACAACCCCTGAGTGCCCAACAGCATTACTATATTACAGTCAGGTGAAAATGAGTTCCTGAAAATTGGCCATGCGGAGCGAGGCGTACTCGTTCACCACGGTGATGGGCACGCATTGTGCGGGCATGTGCAGGCGTGACGGTAATGGTGATAGTCACGTGGCACATTCGTTCGTTCCTCCGGTCCCCGGTCCGCATACGAGATGACCACGCGAGTTCGAGTGACACGTGGCACGTGATTTCAGTTGCACTAACTCTAACACAGCTCTCTACTAGCCTCCCTGTTCACCAATAGTTACTATGTACCAGTAGTAGCTATGTGATCTGGGCACTGCCCTGAAGCGCGAATAAAGTCAAGTACAAAAAAAAAACTCTAACACCACACATTTCAAAGTGTAGGCACAAGAATTTAAATTTACTTATGGATTCACGGCTTTGTGTGACATATTGCTATGGATTGGTTTCCGTGCTTATGGGATTTCCGATATTTGACACATGTCCTATCTTACCAGATCCAAGCAGGAGGAGAATCACAATCCTTGAAGGCAGGAATCCAGGAGAAATTTGCAATACTGGCAGGGAGGGCCAAGTGGGACCAGATAAAGGCTAAAGGACAGCGTACACGTCCGAAGCTTCTAACACTTGGAAAGGTGATTGAGCCACCATTTATTTGAACTGTAGGGCATTGAACTACCGTACATTGATGAACTAATGCAAGTGGTGGCGGAAACAGTACACGTATACATGTAGGTGAATCCCAGGCCCTTAGATGCAAAGTCACACTACATTGTAGTTTCCATACCGCGCATTGTATTTGTAATACTACTAGCACTACAATGGGTCATGTCGCGATGGAAGTTCCATGATTTTGTAAGCAATTATTGCTTGTACGTGTTACACCCCATGCTGACTACTATGTTCTGAAAGTAGCTGCGCGACCTCGTGACGCAGGTCTATCAACGCACTCACTAATGGGGTCCTACCTTGGTTATCCTTGACGCCTGAATCTGCGCCATGCTCAAGCAGAAAGCGTGTAGCCTCGAGCTTCCCACTGATTGATGCATTATGCAACGGAGTTAATCCGTTGTCATCCCGTGCATTCGGATCTGCTCCACTCTCGAGTAGTAGCCGCATGGTGTCAAGATAACCTCCGCTTGATGCTCTGTGAAGTGGGGTGCGACCGTGTCTATCGCGGGGGTTGATGTCTGGATTATGTCCAAGCAGCACCTCAAGGATTTTGGTGTGTCCAAAACGCGATGCCTGATGCAGTGAAGTGTACCCATCCTCGTCCACGGCATTCACGTCTGCACCATGGGTGAGGGTCCACTCCACAATGTCAAGACGCCCGACTCGTGATGCTTCACAAAGTAGAGTGAATTTTTGATTGTCCCGGATGTTCATCTCCGCACCATTATCCAGTAGTAACTGTGCGATCTGGAAGTGTTTCTTGACTAATGCAGCCCCTAGTGGAGTTCCACAGTGTCCACACTTCGCATTCACGTGCTGCGGGTGTTCCTTTATTAATTGGATAACGAGCTCATGAAATCCACATAGTGAAGCATAGTATAGAGGAACCACACTGGGTTCTTCGTCGTCCATGATGAATGAAAATTCGTAAATTTGGTAAGATTCGTCAATGTCATAGATTCTGCGCCAGGCTGAAAAATGTGGTCTGTCCAGGTCAAAGATACTTCTTATCCCATCTTTGAGGCGTGACCATATGTTCTCGAACTGTGCGTGATCCACCCAATATTGTGCAGCATACCGAGCCAGAGGAAACGTTTCATCGGCGCTATATTCAACGCGATCGTCTAGTTGCAACAGAGTAGCAAGGCATGCCTGTGATAAGGCCATGTGAGAAGCCTCCAGAGGAACATGATAGCACGAAACATCTCCAGTCGAACCCGCCAGCCGATTTGACATCAGGAACTCCTTCACAGAGAAGTGCGAAAACTGCACTACTTGAGAGCCGTCGTCGTTCACAATCGCAATTAAACTTGAGCAAATAGATAGCACAGCTTCTTGCTCGTCTTCCCACCGCCAGCTCGGGTTCAGCTTCGGGATTTCTCCCTGTGATGCATCAAAGTCAAGGGCAAGAACCTCTGCAAGCTCTTGCACCCGAAGTGGTCGAATCGCCGTGGCGAGGCACTGCAAGAGACGATGAGCGTGATCTCGGTTCGCCTTTCTGATCTGTCGCAACACGCGCTCATATGTCTCGTCCAGGGATTCCGGCAATTCTCTCAGGGTACGCCGCACACTTGGTGGGAGACAGTCTCGTAATGTTTCCAACTGGCAGAAAACCCATCGAAACCTGAATTAGATATCAGTTAACTTTCCACAAAATATGGCACGACCGTCTCACACTCACATTCCATCAGCTTTTTCTGAGAGTGTCTCAATAACCAGGTTCTTATCCTCGTCTCGCCATCTCTTCATCATTGTCTCCGAAGTCGAGTAAACAATAGAGCGGACATAGTCCACAATATCTTTCTTTTGTCCGCTTTGCTCGTGAAGCGAGACAGGGTGAAACGCCAACGGCTCAAGGTTAGCACGGATATCGATTTCTGGACGACTAGTCACGCATATCCGAAGGTTTGGCAGGCGCAAGTCGACAAGTTCCTTCACCATTTGAAGCACCTTCTCCCGTGCGGTCGGAATCCCAGAAGTGTTCGGACACTCGTCGAGCGCATCCATGATAATGTAAACTGGTCCTTGGTCCGGGAGTGTGAGCATCTGTTTTAGGCATTCCATCAAGACACTGTCGCTCGGTTTTTGTGCACCGTCTTCGTGTGCCACATAAGCACGGAAGAGTATATCACAGAAAGGATCAGAACGAGCAGAAAGTTGGATTAGGAGTGAGGGGAGCAAGTTATGGCGATGTTGCTTATCGAGGTCTCGAAAGTCGAAATAAAAATAGGCGACAGAGGCTAATCCGGCCTCGCGCAGGGCCAGGACATCTTGAATGATAGCCGAACTTGTCCATAACATAAGTTCTGGCAAGGCCGGGGTATTAGATAGACAACATACCAGAGAATGCTTTTTCCAGAGCCCGCTATCAAAGCAAGAGACCATAAGAAAACGACAAATGGTAGATGGTAGAAGAGGCATACGCTTTCCATGAATCCATAAGAGGGATCCGGTCGACTTCCATTCGTTGAAGATAGTCCCTTGGAAGAACCACTGTGCAGTTCCCTTGTGTTGCGCTTCTGATGCGATGTTATGATTTGTGGAGGGGTCTGGGGGAGAGAGCCATTTCTGAAGGTCCTTTCTTAGCTGATTCCCTGTGGTGTTGTTTGGGCACAAAAGAAAGCGGCGAGGGTAAAATATCACGAACGCTTGACTTGGTTTAGGGTGTTGGCGGTCTGCTGGATGATTGCTTTTGCCTCCCTTCCGTCTGGCCATATAACGGTTGAGGATTGTGCTGAATAATTGCATAAATATTGGGCGCGCACCTTGAATTACCACTTTCACATTATCACCAACTCCTTTCACCTCCTCACTAACGCCTTTCACGTCCTGGCCGACATCCTTCACTTTGTCATCAACACCCTTTACCTGGTTGCCGATGTCAGTCACTTTTCCATCGACAATATGGGTAATCTTCAAGGTTTCCGCAGTAGCCATCCGAGCTTCCTCCTGCGTTAGCTTGTCAAGCCTCTTCAACGAATCCTCCATATCTGTCCGTCCTACCAGTTTCTTCAGGTATAGTTCTAGAGAAAAATACGTTATGAGTATCGTGAAACATACGATATCTCTATCAACTTACTTGTTTGACTCTGCTTAATCTCTTTCGTGGCGATAGCGAATATAGACAGAACTTCCACCATTATCTTCACAATTATATCTGTCATTCCCGCAGTCGGTGGTACTTCCGTATAAGCCTCCAAGCGTTTGAAGAAATTCTCGATCCGCTCAAAAAGGTCACCGAGTACCTCTTGGCTCGCACCAACATCCTTAGCCGCCTAACAGTACTTGGGGTTACAATGACTCTTAGTAAGGAATCGGGAAACTGACCAAGAGGAACACGCCGATACCCGCAAAGATCACTTTTGCAGGTGAGAACGCCTGGAGAATAAACATTAAATTGCAGGTTCACGAAGATATAGCCATAACGAGCGCACTAAACCAACACCCTCTCCAAGCGCGGCAGAAAATGCATAAAGTACATTGATGGTCGGGTTAAGCCACCTTTTCAATCTCTCATCGCCACTCCGAGATTCTTCCAATTCCTCGACCTGTCCATGAAGCACAGCCAGGATTGCACTAGGAGAGTCGCAAGATTGTAACTGTGTGGCTAAAGGATGAGTGGACAGATCTTTCTTTGTTTTCTTTTTGTACGCCTTAAAGGCAGCATCGAAGATGGATTGAAAATCGGAAGAGGAAGACATGATAGCTCGGATGGTAGCGTCGTATGGGACGACAAAACTGAGAGTACGCGAAAGTGCACTGCCTCGCGTATGTAGAGATAACCACGCAAGGGATACTATCTTAGATGAGCTATACCTTGATATAGGTGATAGACGCGCAGGATCAACGATAACGTTCAGGTGTCGCTGTGGCAGCCATGGAAACGGAGCAAAGGAGACAATTCCTGCGGTACAGCCATCTGCCGTGTCCTTGCCTTGTTACCCCAGCTCTGCCTGCTACTCGCAAGTTCGTTACTACACTCCGTCGCCAACTGTTTATCATACATTACCATGTCTTCAGCTCACCAGCCTCCTCCATCATCTTCAAATTTCCAATCAATCCTCAATGCCGCCTTGAAAGAGTACAAGAAGAAGACGGGGAAAGAATTAACGACCCACCCACTCTTCGCTGAGCTTCAAAATTGCCGATCACCAGATTCCATCCTAGCCGTACTCCAAGAGCAAGCCCGCATCTTCGATGGATCTAGGGGCGGAAATGAGCGATTAATGATGTGGCTTACTCCGACTGTGAACATCCTTTATTCATTTTCTGCGACCCTTGGCGAGGGCGTTGGCCTAGTAAACCTCAGGCACTATCTTGAAAATAGTCTGCACGTTGACTTATTTCTTAGGTATTCTCTCCTGCAAAAGTTATATTTGCTGGAATAGGCGTCCTCCTAATGGCGAGGATCTTTCCTTGATTCCCCTTTCTCTGGTTATCATGACACCCAAGTCTCTCAGGCGGCTAAGGGAGTGGGCTCGAGCCAAGATGCGCTTTTGAGCCTCTTTGAACGCATCGAAAACTTTTTCAAGCGCCTGCAAGCCTACACCGAAGTGCCACCAACCGCAGCCATGACCCACATAATCGTCAAGATAATGGCTGAAGTGTTGTCTATTCTTGCTATTGCGACAAAGAGATTAAACAGAAACTAATGAGTGGGTTGGCTACCGAAAATAGGATTCTCTTCTCTAACTTTCAAATAGAAACATATCTTAAGAAGCTAGCAGGGAGGACAGATATCGAAGATGCACTACAGAGGTTGGACCAGCTGACACAGGAAGAGGCCCGAATGGCGATTGCACAGATGTTGAAGACTACCAGTGATATAAAAGATGGTGCGCGATTCGTTCAAACTCGTCATCCACTTTAGCTTGAGCTTTCGTCTAGATGGCAAGGAAGTAAAGGTAGCGGTGGAACAGATCGCGAACAATGTAGACGATCTTCACCGTTTGTGTTTTCATGACCCCTCTGTTGTTGCCGAAAATGTTTAACCACTACCGCAGAGAGCCAGGTGCAAGATAACCTTTGGAAATGGTTATCCCCTCCTGACCCATCGACAAACCACAATATTGCGTGCAAAGCTCACCACAAGAGAACGGCGGAGTGGTTCTTTCAATGTAGTATCTTCAAGGAATGGAAGTCAGCGACTGGCTCCTTACTGTGGGTCCATGGGAAGCGTACGTTCTTTTGTTCATTCGAGGCGTGAGCTCTTCATGAGCATTCCATGGTTGCACAGCGGGTTCAGGAAAGAGCATCCTCTGGTTCGTGGATGTTCGACTATTCTTGCATAAATAGACCTATGTCACCTCTCAGCTCCACAATTATTCACGACGTCAACGCCATGTGCGAGGCTGGATTGGCTACCATGGCATATTTCTACTTCGACTTCAGGGACGTAAATAAACAAAACCTCCACAACTTACTCCTCTCCCTTCTCATCCAACTCTCTGCTCAGTCCAACCCTCGTTGTGGTGTACTCTCCCGCGTTTATTCGACACACGGCAGGGGCGCACGACAGCCTAGCGATGACGTTCTGATGGAATGTCTGAAAGAGATGCTCTCACTTCCAGCTCAGGCGCCAACTTACATTATTATGGATGCTCTCGATGAGTGTTCCAACACTTCTGGAATGCCATGCCCACGGGAAGAAGTTCTTGATTTCGTGAAGGAACTCGTTGACCTGGGCCTTCAAGATCTACGCGTATGTGTCACTAGCCGTCCAGAGATCGACATTAAAGGTGCACTCGAGCCCTTGACCTCTCGCCTCATGTCCCTTCATGACCAAAGTGGACAAAGTCAGGATATACTCGAGTATGTCAGCTCTGTCGTTTCCTCAGATACAAAGATGCGGAGATGGAGGGAGGATGACCGGGAGCTGGTTATCCAAACGCTCTTTGAAAGAGCGGACGGAATGTAAGAGTATTGTCATATGCTCTACCATTTTTATCTTATTAAGCACAGGTTTCGATGGGTTTTCTGTCAGCTGGAGATGCTGCGCCACTGTCTCCCGCCAAGCGTCAAGCGTTTCCTTAATGAGTTGCCTGATACTCTCGATGAAACTTACGAGCGCGTACTACGGGAGATACATAAGACGAACCGTGACCATGCTCATCGTCTCTTACAATGCCTCACGGTTTCCATCCGACCACTTCGTATCGAGGAGCTTGCGGAAATTCTGGCGATGGACTTTGGCGCAGCCCAGGGAGCGGTTCCAACGTTGAACACCGACTGGCGCTGGGAGGATCAAGAACAAGCCGTGCTTTCGGCATGTTCTAGTTTGGTTTCCATAGTCATCGGCGATGGCGGTTCTAAAGTGGTGCAGTTCTCTCACTTCTCCGTCAAGGAATTCTTGTGCTCGAATCGCCTTTCTACTTCGAGCGGGGATGTCTCGCGTTATCACATTCCTCTCGAGCCAGCGCACACGATCATTGCGCAAGCTTGCCTTGGGATGCTGCTCCAGTTGGGTGATCAAATTAACGACGAGGACCTGAAAAGCTTCCCCCTAGCTGAGTACGCTGCACTCTACTGGATGGACCATGTTCAGTTCGAGAATGTGTTTTTATACACCAAAAACGGGATCGACGACCTGCTAGACTCAGACAAACCGCATTTTACAGCATGGGTCTGGTTACGAAAATTCGATAATACTTTGCGGTATTATTCGACACCACCGAAAGCAGTCCCCTTGTACTACGTCGCGTTTTGTGGGTTTTATGGCCTAGCAGAACACCTCGTTATCAAGCATCCACAAACTGTGAATGTTAGAGGCGCTGGTGACTTCGAGTATCCACTTGTGGTAGCACTATTCAAGAAGCACTTCGATATTGCCGAACTCCTAATCAAGTATGGTGGCGATGTAGATGTCCGCGGCAGTAAAGGACAGACTCCACTGCACAAGGCCCTCTCTTGGCCGCACAGATCCGACGTGATTCCATTTCTACTCAAGAAAGGTGCGGATGTGAATATCCGACAGGATGACCTCTCGACTCCACTCCATGTAGCAGCAGTGAATGGAAACGTCGAAGCTGTTGGGAGGCTTTGTGAACACAATGTAGAGGTCAATCTTCAAGATAGATTCGGTAATACTCCGTTGCACCTATCGTCGCAAGGTCTTATCTCAGGCCCCGACCACGATTACATCGGTGTCATGCGGATTTTGATGGCGCACGGTGCAGACGTGGCTGCACTGGACAAGAAATCCTGGACCCCATTACACTGGGCGTCATTTAATGGGAAGGTCGAGGCTGCACGCATTTTACTTGAGCATGGCGCAAATGTCCACCTGGAAAATAACAAAGGTAAGACCCCATACCAGATGGCATTGGCGAACGGGCATCAAGAGATCGCACAAATGCTGTCAGAGCATGGCGGCAAGTGAATGAGAAGATAACACAGCATTTACAAGCCTACTCTACGGATATACTCTACATGGATATAGAATCATGTAAAACCGGAATTACTTACCGTGACCATTTAGAGTCTTGATAATAGAACATCATACCAGTGTAAAGCCAGAGATACGGCCCAGAGTCAGATGAAACGTCAGAATATCCTGAAGCCCCAAAAGGATCATATCTCCTTTTCTTCGGCTCTGAAACGAGATGACGTCGGCCGTTGAGCGCGAACGAGCGCGAACTATGGAACGGGAGCGTGGACCCAGTCCAGCCAATTGGTCAAGGCGAGAACAAATTGCCAACCTGTCCAGACTGCGGATCACCTCTCATTGATCCTCGGCCTTTCTTAATGCTTTTGAGGACTCTCAAACGTGCGATAACCTTACTCCAAGTAACGAACGCGAATATTTGGGACCGGGAGTTGTGGTCTCTGCCGGTAGCTAGACTTGGCTCATGGCGCTCTTATACTTGTCAGCGAGCGATGCAATAACCTCGTTGCAGTTGGTCTGCTTATACACGAATCACCTATAAAAAGAAAATTATGGGCACCCTTCGCATGCACGAGGCGTATGTTTCAGAGAACCCGCGGAGAGTGAAATAAAAACTGAGCACGAGGAGATATGACATGGAAGTGATGGAAGGTAGTATAGAAGAGACGACCATTCAGGATAAATTAAGCATCGCGCGGCGCACCTACGTGTACAAGCTTCATCTCCTACTACGTATGATCACCGCCCATATGAGCGATACTTTGGACTACGCGAATCGCATCACGCGCGAATTACTTGACTCGCGTCAAACGTTTGGGGCGTTTGCTCTCTTCAGAGAGGCCACTACACCCGCCAAAATAGCTTATGTTTCAGGGCTGAAGGCAAAACTACAGCCTTCCTACTGTGGTATTGTGGAACGAAAATGAAACGTTGCGAAGCGATGAGACACGGCGGGTGCTCGGTTTGCCTCGGAAAATATTCGAGGCCAGTAATTTACTGGAGTGTCTGATGGGGAATGGGAAGGTGGTAATAAAAATCACCTTACTCTCCCCCGCTGCTAACATCCTTAAAGTGGTAATATTGTCACACGACTTCTCTAAAGTGGTAATCTTGTCACACGATTGTGATTTGTAATAATATTTATTTTAAAAAGGAAGTTATCGTTGAATATTTATTTTAAAAGGGAAAGTAATCAACGAAATATCATTACAAACCAATTGGAATAAGATCAGATAAGGATTAGATAAGAACTTTGGCATTCTCGCGCGTTCTCGCTACTCTATGTCTAGCTATTTTATGACTTTAGATGTCATATAATAATAGCATTGGGCATACTACTCATGTAAATCTATACCCTGTCACCTTCCATATTTCCTTAGCAATCGTGTCAATGTGCTCTCTATCAGAAACCAGTGGGTCATTTGGAACAGTGAAAATTCCTCTATACTGTTAGTCCTTATCTATATCCATAGTAAGTTACTGATTACCACATAATCAATTTCGTCCTCGCTCTTTATGAGATTGCGCGCGGCCTGAGGTCTGCTTGAGATTCCTTCATCTCCTGGTGTGTCTTCGTCCACCCTCTTGGCTATTTCACGTACTGTGCACTCATTTTTTTGTAGCAGGGGTGATATCATCCATTGCATGGACAGGAAGGGGGGAGGGTTGTTAAGCATTTTCACTATTAGGTTACACAGTTACAGTGCTTAAAAAAAAAACGTTATCTACATGTCACATGACTTTTATTTGTAATGGTACTTTGTTGATCAACGATAACTTTCCTTTTTAAAATATAATTACAAATCACACTCGTATGACAATATTACCACTTTAGGGATGTCAGCGGTGGGGGGAGAGGTGGGTGAGCTGGTGAGCTAGGATCAGTCTGACGACTTGAGCGTCCTGAGAACCTTGTGAAGTTGTTTCCATTCCGTGGTGGAATGCAAGTGCAAGTCCCCCCCGGGCCTACTCTCTCTCCATCAGTCGCCCTCCTGATGGTTCCAATCACTCACTCTGGTCCGTCGCGACTGAACCCCGGGGCGAGGGTCTTTCACCCTTCTCCCGGCACACCACATCCACTCCCTTTCTACTTTTCCCCACGTATGTTTTCATATGGACTGACCACCCACCACTGTGTTCCTTCCAATAGTTACTATATACTGGTAGTAGCCGCGCGAGTTAGGCATCGTCCCTTGAAGCGCGTGATCAACTCGAATCTCTTTTTTTTTTAAAAAAAAGGTGCAAGTCCCCGTTTGTAGTGGTGCGGCCTGCGGGAGTCGGATGTCCCTCCTGTTTTGGAAATTCCCCTCTCGGTCTTGAAGCAAGTAAATGGATACATTTTTTGTCAACAAAATTGTCCGGGAGATTGATTGTAAAGACTGTGCATCCCTGCCGTACGAAAAGACTAACTAGCTAGATTAGATAATATTTAGTCCATCTCTAAAACCTAATTCGTATCATGGGTATCAACGGATTATATTTATGGCCTTTAACAACGCGACATCGCCTAAAGCTGGAAGGGTTGGATGTAGAATCCGTCGCGGATACAGGAGTCACGTTTGGAGGAAGGGACAAAGCCCTTATCGCAACGATCGATAACACAGCGACCCCTTGAGCATCGGACATTTCGGGCATAAGGGAGGGTCGTGCAGTCGACACCCTCAGGGCCTTGCTCTGACATGAAAAGGAAAGGATTAGGGGACATGCATCCGCCGCCTGAAGGGGAAAGCAGATAAGCGGCGGGAAATAAAAATTTGCACAAGGCAAGGACACAACTTACAGCTCTCCAATGTGGTGTCCGTGTTGAGGCACTCAAAGGCAGCCGAGCCCTGGTACACTCCACAAACTTCCTCACCCTTGGCACAGGTAGCTAACGCGTCGTCGTGGGTGAAAATTCCATGGGCTCGCGCTTTTACATCTGGGCTTAGGTTCCTCTTATAGTAGGGCTGAGCCGCAGATGAGCCGCAACCCTAGGACATGGCGTTAGCTGTAAGTATCAAGCTATGGACACCTGGGATAGTCTCACGTAGCTAAAGGTGCCACAAACGCCATTACAGAGTGTGTAAGGGGGGGCACAAACACAATGATTGCCCTTCTTGACATATGGGGGCTCACAGTCGAAATCACAAGGATTGTCCGGACTGCAAACGGGTTTCGAATGATCGGGGTAGCGGCAATGCTGTCCGCCAGGGGCGGAATTGATCTGATATTGGAAAAGTGAGTCGTTTAACCTGTCAAGTTCGTGGAAGGGACAGGCTCACCAACGAGATAAGATCACCGCTAACTAGATCTTCTCCGTAAGTCTCGACAAGTAGTTGAAGATCGACATTGGTCTTGAGGACAACAGGCAGTGCTGAAAGACACAAGCAGATGTCGAGACAGGCCTCAAAGACGGAGGCAGGTAGGATGAGGTCGACGGAAGCAAGAGCAAATGCATCGATATTCACACAAAGGTCGAGGATTGCACGAGGCTCGACATGCTGGTGAAGGGTGCGACCGGGAATGGCGACTACGGGAAGGGAAATTGCTGAGACAGCGAAGAAAGACGAAAGAAGACGACGCGAAAGCTTCATGATAATGAATGACTGTGCTGTTCAGCTGGTTGTAGAGGCCAAGAGCAGAGAGAGGGCTCGCTGGGGTAGGGGAGGGAAGGGAATCCTATGTTATGTCCGCAACCCACACAACTGAGCTTTAAAGATGCGGGAAAAGAAGTCATGCCGTGAAGTCAATAAATCTATGTGAGGCCCAACATTTCGGGAAATCGTTCGAGACTGAAGCTAATTGTGCGGCCCACCCTTAAGAAACTCCATCAGGAATGGAAGGACTCGACCCAAAAAGGTAACAACACCGGGCAGCGGCCTTAACAGGCTGGACCCATGAGAAGAACGTGAACAAAAGGTCCGAGAGTATGTCAGAGATCTAAAAGGTAATTATAGCAATTCATTTTCTTGACAAATCTCGTCCTCCGGGTAGACTGCCAACCGTTGAGGACCGAAATTAACGTTCCTTCTGTAAGGGGAGAAAAACGCAGATAATGGCAAGTAACACCCAAACAGAGCAATCAATTAACTCAAGGACGTGTCATGAAATGTAAATACCGCGTCCAACATCATCTGAAACGAGCGGATACGCACAAGGGGCCACCCAATCCAGAAAGAAAGCACCATCCAGTAAGAAGAGACGAGGCGTAACGGGATTGGTCCCCGTCATGTCCGGAGAAGTGCCCATCAGACCGAGTGATCCATTTGCATTGTCACACGAAACTCACAAACATCATCATCCATTCCGTGTGTCGCCGCGGTAGTTTGAGAAGCCGCTCAACTCGAACTCGACCGTGCCGTGCCGACCACAAACCCTCGGCCCGGCCCGGTAAGTGCAACTCCGTTATGCGAGCTAACCATAGCCTGACTTGGAGACCACAACGAAGCGACTCGCAGGCGGCCCAAGCTCCAAGAATGCTCTAAACCAGCTTTGTAAAGTGGCTTTTGGCTCAGATATTCAATGCTCGGAGGACACCCATGACTCAGAGCTTGGGGAGAATAGTAACTCTTCTTCCAGCCCTAATGGAAACCCACTGGGATCCAGGAATTAGAGGGTGCTGTGCCCTAGTTCTATCTGGCTCTCTTGACGTTTCACGTACAAATTCATGGCGTTGCTGAATCAAGAGATACATGCCGGACTGGGACGGCCGCGGGTGTGTGAAATCTTCAAGGTTTCTGTGCATGCTGTGGCTCCGTCTTTGAGCATCTTTTGAAACCATCCGATCATACTGTCGGCGCTATATTTCTGCAACGAAGAAATGAAATACATCAAGTTGAGAAGTTACACGACGCTAAAGCCGCTCTTGCCGCCGCGCGCTCATGGGTGACGTCTTGCATGATGAGATGATCCGACACATCTTCCTTCTTTACTGGGCCGGCACTCTTCTCTCCTGGGAACCGCCTCCAGGTTCTCAAAGCCGTGATGTGAGCCGGCGCTGATCCTCGGAGAGAGGTTGTCCCGTGGGAAGACAGACAAGCAAACCTCGCTCTTGAATATAGAATATAGAGTTATATGATTGGATAATCTCAGTACACAGTACACTGATAGTTGACTAGCGAATGGCGACCTTCCAAGACTCCCGTTTGCCCCACGGCCGCCAAAGTCCGCTTGGTGCCTTGCTGGTAATTGACACCTTCAATATTTCGCTCGCTGTAATATGAGCAAGCTCGCTGCACGTCCAACTCAAACTCAGTGTATGCTAGCTAAAATTAAAGAGCCCACTCATTACTCTGTAATACGCCTGAAGCTGGCCTTCCTTTATGAAAACTCTCTGGAGGTGTCACGGCTTGGGCAGGTTCACTCGTCCGTTGTACTAGGGAATGGGATCGTCAACACCTATCCGAAAGATGAACAGCGCTCAGGAGGCACTTCGCAAGTCTAGGGTCCGCGCACATTAAGCAACAATCAGCAGTGCGATGTGCGGGTTCATTTCACAACTTCCGCCCCGCGGCGCGCATGCAAGCGTCCTCGTGCCAAACATCGCCACGCAGCTCCGAACGCATCATCCTCACCGCAAGGCCCACTATCCCGATTCCGCGGCTTCGCGCATTGGAAAAGTGGGAAGGAGAAATATACCCTCATCTGAGGATTCATAAAAAAACCCAAGAAGGCGAGCGATGTATCTTCGTTTATTCAAATATCAACGATCCGCGCGCAAAGGACGGCATGTTCTGAAGATTGTCTGGTGTGACTTTGAACTGGTATTTGGCTATCAACCAATATAGGGAAGAAAAGCTCCCGCGACAGCCGAAAAAATAAATTGGTTTTGGGAGGTACCATTCCTCCCCCCTGTGCCTCTTGTGCCGCTGTAGCGAACAATCCTGAACGCAGGCCTCTCTTCCGAATCAAATAGCTCCGCCCTCGGCGGGTTGCACCGGAAGAAACACGCTCTGGCTATTAAATTTCAAGCCATTGTACACATCCAACCCTCAGTGAGTGCAAGGCAAAGTGTTCCCGAATGGTGAGAGGTAGAGAGGGGGAGCCCCTGAGATAACTAAGACTTCGAAGGAGGGTGTATCGTACTTGAACTTGCGAATACGCTGCTTGCTGGTTTCATTTGACCTTGCGCTTTGACGTTGTCAAGAAGTTCTTTAGCACACAAAGAAAAGAGAGAAAGGGAGAGAAATGCCATTTGATTTCCGCTTCTGTTGGCTCACTGGCCGGTCTACTACAAGCATTGTATGTATCCTTATATACTTGCAGAGAGACCAAGTTATGAAGCAGAAGTGGATGAATTTGGATGAAAGGAGACAAGACGAGTGAGATGAAGCCAGGCAATAAAGACAGAGAGGTAACAGAGAGGTGATGAAACTGGTTTTTAAGGAATGGATGGGCAAGCGGCCCGAGATGTGCATGTACTAATATGATATGATATGAGTCGAATGTTTGAAACTAAATCATAAGTGCTCTAATACAGGACTTGTAACGAAAGAGAGGAATAGTGAGTTTGATCAGGAATGGCGATAGCTGGACGTTTCATGCGAGCCGCCCGAGCCATCCTTACACGTAATCGTTCAATGCTCAACGCTGTCGCGCAAAATAAATATTGTAATTCCTTCCTTCCTATTCCACAAGTGATGCGTAATTCCAGCTCCCTCTTCGCGTACCTGCACCGCGCGCAACAAGATATGAAGCTAACCAGACACCATACACTCGCATTTCTACAAGGTAATGTAAGGTTAGCTCGGGCGTTGGACGCAAAACCTCTGGCCGTCACCATTTCTGGCTGGACCATTTGCTCCCTCTTTCATTACAACTCTTGACTATAAATTTTCTGACATTAATTCATGACTTTTAGTTTCGGATAGACTCTGATACGGTACAAATGAGATTGATTTATGGCACGAGCAATTTAATTAGCATTTTACACTCAGTTTTCGGATTCATCTACTTTTCGTCCTTATTGCTCGGTTTCGTCCTCTTTCGTCTTGTCCTGCTCGGCTCTGCCCTCTTTCTTCGAAATTCATCCTATGCTGCTTCATAACACTCCTTCAACTAGGACTCTCTACAAATATTTAATGGTACAGGTACATGCTTGTAATAAGACTGGGCTTCCTCCTTCTCTCCCACATCACCTCTGCCTCTCTCTTTGCTTGGGAACATGCTTTGGATTGGATCCGTTCAGTAACCTCCTAGCTAGCCTCTGTCATGCGTTTACAACCACATTTCTTGCATCTCTGCCATCATACTAGTAGTCCGTTGCTAGAATCACTGGAAGCTGCTGATCTGCTCCTTTAAGTGAGTGAAAACTAAAGACTAAAGGATACCTACGCCCAGTCTTTAAAGTATGACTCATCAAAACAGTATTGTTCCGCGCCTGCTCCAGTTTTTTCTCAAACTCCACACAGAATTCTTCTCCTTTCAGGGTGTGCGTCTTCATGCAGGAGCAGTCTTCTGTCCTGAAGTGGGCCCGAAGAGCCTCCAAGTATCTCCCGCGGAAGCTTGAAGGTTTGAAGAGTGGGCAAACAAATCCATTAGATCCCATGAGTCCGTTCCTAATAACACCTTTCGACCAGAGAGGATGAGCACCTTTTTTTATTAAGAGACAGTCAACCCAGATATTAAATGGCGCGACATATAGCAAAGAGAAGCACGAGATAAGACTAAGTTTGCAGCATTGGCGAAAGTGGATCAGGTCACTGAGTGCCGAGCCTTCAAACGATCGTAAAGCCTCTCCGAGATACTCGAACATCATTGGGAAATCTAAAGTAAGACGGGCGGCGGCCTCCGTTTCCGGAACAAGCCTTTCTCTGTACGCGATGGCGTATAGACGGAAGGCCTTGGCGCCAGTTGGGGAAAGTAATCCTCTGCGGCTGACCTCGGCTCGAATCCGGGATTGGATGGCGACCATATCATATTTTTGACACGCAGAAAGCAGACACAAAATCTTCTCGTCCGAGTCAGGGATCACCGGATCAACGGGATACAACACCGATATAAGACTGTCCAGCACTTCAGCATCCTCAGGCAGGTGCACTATGGGAAGCCCGTTGACGGCTTCATTTTCAGGGGGTTGAGGGAGAGAGAACATGTCACTGAATAATGGTGATGAGGCAACTAAAACTGATCTGTGGACGCGGAATCTGGCAAGATCGGATGAAAGAAGTATAATATCGGCATTGGGCATATCAGAGTATTTTGTTGGAGACCAGCTTTGGTAAGATGGCTTGTCAGGGCCTTCAAAGTTCGTTCCTTCACCCAGGAGTAATAAATCTGACTCAGCCTAAAAAAATGTTCGGATGAGTAGCCGAGATGATTGCATCGATGATGACTCTCACCTTGGTCATACTGTCATGGACGACAGCTGTCAAAGCAACCCAAAACGCGCGTATCTCCTTGCTAGACATATCTTCACAGGCTGTGCAACTATGTCCTTTGCGGCTCTGCCCTTGGACAGGGTTTGCCAAGGACATGTGGAATTTAGTGAGATCGAAGAGGGCGGGGGTTTTCTTTAATGATGTAATATAGTTATCCACCGGTGAACCTGAAGCTGTACATTGTAGGCCATTCAGAATATACGGTGCGCGAGATGTCTTGAACTCTTCAAGATCCGATGCAAGATTTCTCCGGACCCTGTCGTGATATTTCCAGAGTTCGTGAAGAAAGGCACCTGGCATCATATCGTGCTTGTCGCTAAAATCCTCAATAATCAAAGGTGAGAAGCTCAGAGTGGATCGTGCTGCCTGAAGCGCCTCTTGACGAAGCCCATATTTCTGGGCGAGAGAATAAACAAGGAATGCGGTCTCTTCTCGAATGAATTGTGGTTCCTGGAGAGCGATGTGGTTCCGGATGTGTATGAGAGCCACGTCCATATTATACTTTTGAGCAGCTGACAAGAGTTGCATGGTTTGTTCAAGGGTTGAAGGAAGAATGGGTGGTACAGGAAAAATGTAAGAGAGAAGGCTGAAAAGGACGCTGCCAGTTTCGGGGAGCTGAACGATCGGAAGTGATGTTCCAACATCTGAATTGAGGGAGGCTACAATGTGTTCGCCGAGGATGGGAGAGCTATGGAAAATATAAAAGTTTAGCACAGAGAATTCATAGAAATCGCAAGATCTCAGGATGGTGTCTGATTCAGGGAAATCGAAGAGTAATTTCTCTGAGTCGAAAGATACGACCTCGGGGGTGACTTTCGACATGAAAGGAGTTTGGATAAAAGGGGCTTAGGAGAGGCCATGTGTGATCACGATGAAAGTCACTGTGTCACGGTATCAGGCTGCTACTGCCGCGCCGCCAAAAAGGGGTCATAAGACTTGGCCCCGAACCAAATCTGCTCAGCACCTCAGCACGGAAGTATAATGTGAAAGAAATATTTCGCCACAGTGCGTATGCTCATGCAGCAACCGAAGCCCGAAAAACTTCTGGCTAATCTGCTCCCCTAAACTTTGGCGACCAAGAAAACGAAGCCTCATCATATGTGCACACTACAAGATTTGTCAAGGGGATGCATATTGCCCACCCATGGGTGGTCATGGTTCCAGCTCCGAGGTGTCATCTTCAACTGCGAATCCCTCTGGGATGAACTAAAATGCAACAGGGTCCTTTGGGACACCCTCCTCTGTGCCCCTCCCCGGTGGCAGATCCCGGTGAGCTCCATCAAGACCGCAGAGCACACCATCATCTTTGGGTTGGTATTTCAGTGGAAGGAACACAAATTGGACACTGACCACTACAAGAGGGAGAGGGAGAGGGATAGCAATCAATACAGTTGAGAGCAGGGCAGAAAATAAGCATGAAGACGAGATAGTGTGCGGAGCCTATCCGCGGTGAGTGCGAAGCAAAGCCTGTTCCCTGAAGAGTAAGGTGAGCAGTGAGTTGTGAGGAAGAGAGAGATGAGCCCGCGCGACGCAATGAAGTCGATGAGCGTTAGATCGTGCTGAATGTTACTGATGACAGTGCCGATGGTTCCGATTGACCTTGCGCCTTGTTCAATAACTGTTCTTTGCACACAAAGAGATAGAGAGAGAGAAGCTAGATTGCTGGTTGCTGGCCCTACTACAAGCAGTATAGATACCTTTATATACTTCTTGAGAGTCCAGATTTGAAAAGAGCGGTATAGTAAGTAAAAGCCGAAGATGGCCATTTTGGTAAGAAGGAAAGAGACAAGCAAGGAAAAGACCAGGTCCTGAAGACGGTGAAGTGACGGTGAAGTGACGGTGAAGTTCAGGCGACGGTTAACATACGAAACATATAGTAAGAAGTGGACGGAGAGGTGAAGAAATTGAAAAATTTGATGGACGGGCAGCCGGCCCGGAGTGAAGACAGTATGAAGTAGCTGATAAGATCAAACTTGAAACTGGCACCATGCATTAAACGCTTTGAAGTATAGTAAAGAGTGTCTAAAAATTGAGACCTAATATCAGAAAATTTATAGTCCAGGGCTCGTACAGAGAGTTAGCCAAAAGTGGAGGAGGCCGAAGGTTTCATGCCCAACGCTCACACCTTCCTTACAATAGTGGAGGAGACCTGAGCGTTTGGGCGTGATCTCCAAGTTTATTTGACCAGCGCCGGGTTCGATAATTCCTACTAAGAAGAGTGGAGGATACTATCTGGAGTTTGTGCAGGCCCATCCTAAGCCAGCCCGCAAAGGTAAAAAGAACTGCGAAGACGAAACCATGACAACGGAACGAACAACGCCCGCTAGATCTACTGGGCCGAGTCGAATTCAATTGTAAGGATCTAGGAACGGCAGATCCAAAAACAAAACAAAAAAAAAACAAAAAAATCCCGCGCTACTACGGACACTTCCAGACCCAGAGTTAGAAATGGCCGACTCGGATTCAAAAAAAACCAAGTAGACTCTTGAAGAGAAAGCGTGGCAGAACACCGTAAAACGCTCGCCTGAATCGATGGCGAAGTAAGGAAGGGAACCGCAATAACGGAGATATCTTGACACCGTTAACATGGCCCAGCCAAATGGTCGAGCGCGGTCCCTGTAGACGGGTTCAAGGTCCATGGTCCATAAGCTTTGCAAATACGCTTTCAGTCTTTGCCCTTCCACACTGCCTTCTTTGATATACACCTTCTTTGATTGCTACATATTTCCTTCCTAACAATTATTCGATCCTTTTATCTCCACTCCTTAGTTAAACCTTTTCCTCCTAGTGAGTTTTTCCCCTTCGCTACTTTTCTCACTAGTAGTTACCATGTGTTTGTCTTAATAGCTGCTCTGTCCCGTAGTAGCCGCGCAATTTGGGACACATGAAGCACGTAATAAATTCGATTTAAAAAAAAATAAAAATAAATGAAGACGGAGAGGAGACGGTGAGACGGAGAGGTGATTTTTTTTTTTTTTTTTTTTTTTTTAAATCAACTTTATTATGCACTTCAGCCAGACAGACAAATCGTGTGGCTACTACAGGGACATAGTAACTACTGTAAGAAGGGACAAATGCCCTGGAGGTAGTGGGTGGGAAACCCTAAGGGAAAACCCGAGGTTGTAGTACATGGAAGACCCAGAGTGACCAGGACCCCCACCCCTAAGGGGTGGGGAAAAGGAAGATGTAAAATAAAGAGTGGGGACGGCTAGGCGCATTTGCCATGTCCAGACCCCATGTGCCATCATGGTCGAGACCCAACCAATCAGTTCAGTGAAAGTCCAAAGCACAAAAGTGACAATTAAAAAAAGAAAAGTGCCGCTAGGCAGCGGGTGTGGGGGCCGGGACAGCCAGCTTTTTGACACAGGGTGGCTTCTTCCAATGACGGACCGCACCAGCATGCCCAAAGGCATAGAGGGTAGTGATTGGCAGGGGTAACCCTGGGGTATCCTCGTTGGTACCCATACTGTACCCGTACCCATACCTGTACCCGTAGTGACAGGTACGGGTAACCTGCAGGTTACCCGCAGGTCACCCGTGAAAACGCGTGCAAGTTCTTTACTTGCATCGCGCATTTCGGATACCCGGCCCGGGACTTCCCGGACCAAGAAGATACACAACGCGTTTATTTGTGGCTGCTTAAGATCCCTCAATGACTCTTATTCTATGTTCAGAAGATTAAGATAATTCATTATTCCATTTTTATTTTATTATTCTGCTTTCAATTTTATACAAGCACAACTAAAATACAGTATACAGAGATGATTAGATAGGATGTTATAGAACATTGATGAATAGCCTGTCAGATAACCACACAGAATGCAAAATAATTTGATGAACACATAGCAATTTGCAGGGGTAACCCCTGGGTAATTGTTTTGATACCTGGGTTACCCATAAAATGAAACATGTGCAAGTTCTTTACTTGCATCGTGCATTTCGGACATCCGGCCCGGGACATCCCGGTCAAGGAGATACACACTTGGACACAACATGTTCATTTATGGCTACTCAAGATCCCTCAGATATTGTTGGTTTATGTTCAGAAGATTAAAAGGATCCTTTATTTACATTATTATTTTATTATTCTGGTTTCATTTCATACAAGCGCGACTGTCCTTGTGCGTTTAAGTCAACCTTCCTTAATAGGAAGGAGGTCAGACCACCATGCGATGCAATGTAGTCGCTGCCCCATGCAGCTTGTAGATACACGCAGGCCTTTTTTCAGTAAACTAATTTGATAATTAGATTATACTATAGTCTAAAGTAGTCTAGAGAGTATTTTAGATAGTGCCAGACCGGCAGAATTGGTCACGCGTTGATAAAACAGGTGCATCATGATTTTCAAGAAGTGGATCACTGATAACACTTTTATTTTACATTGCACTGTTAATCTGCTTTGATATTTTATATAATAATACTAGAACATATTTAAAGATACCCTATAGCATACATCAGATGAGATCTTTTATTTTTGTGGCTGCAGATGTGTTTTATCTTAGAATTTCTACTGATCTTGTCAATGCATGATTGGCGCCTATACCCGCCAAACCTGCCATGCGGGTATGGGTTTCCACGGGTTGGGAGCCGTATACCCATACCCGTACCTGGCAAAACCCATGGCACTTACCCACATGGGTATGAAAACCCTTGACAATCACTAATAGAGGGTGCGCTGGGCCAAGAGGCCCACCAGCGCTGCACCATCTGGGTCCTCAAAGGCCACCACCACAGAAGAGGTGGAGCCAGGGAGGAGGGTGGAGGGGGCGCGGACCCAGGAGGGGAGGGCTGTCACTTTGAGCGCCCTGTACACTGGATTCTCACGACCCAGGGCCTCATGGCAGGCCTGGGGAGAATGTGCCCCAGTGTGCGGGGTCATGCCAGTAGCAAGGCCATTGATGGTCACCCGGGACCACCAAACATTCGGGCGGGAGGAGGGGGTAAGTGGCTGGCCCATCACCAACAAGAAGGGACCTAGCAAAGAGGTGAGGAGGGGTTGTGCAGAGAGGAGGTTGGCCTCTGAGACATCAGGCCCAGCCGTAAGAACCAGGTTCTTCTTCAGTGTCCACTGCGCAGCAGACAGGGTGACCTGGGTCCCAGACCCAGACAGCTTGGAGTTCAAGTATGAAACAATAGCCCCAGGGGGCTTGCACACAAATGGCAGGTTGGAAATGTCCTGCACAGAACCAGGAAAGACCACCAGAGAGGGTCTCGCATGCCTCTTGGCAGCAGCAGTGTAGGATGAAGGGGGGGAGGGGGCAGGGGCAGCAGGGGTAGTGGGGGCAGGAGGGGGTGCAGGGGAGGGGGCCAGGGCAGAGGGCTTGGCCTTGGCCTTGGGGCCTTGGCTGGGGCAACCTGGGCCAGGGCCTGGGCAGGTGGAGCTGGAGGGGCCTGGGCCAGGGCTTTACCTTTCGTGGAAGGGCCTGGGGCAGAAGCAGGAGGGGGCACAGCAGGAGGGGGGGCACTGGCTGGGGACCAGCAGAGAGAGCCTCAACCATCTTGGTAAGACTCAGCACCATCCTCGACACCTGGTGAAGATCCTGGTGGAGGATAATGTCAATTTGGGGGGGGCAGGGAAGGCAGCCTGGAAACTGGACACAAAGTCAGGTGAGTGCTGAGCATAGGAGTGGATGAGGGAGGGGGCCCTTGAACAGGGGCAAAGTCAAGGAAAGTGTGGAGGTGTTCGTGGAGGGTGGCGACATAAGCATCATCATCCCCAGGGAAGGAAGCCTCAGCCTCAACCATCCCATCGTAAAGCTGGGTAATGGCCAAGGTGAGAACCTGGGCAGGAGAAGGGGGGTGGGGAGGGGGCTCGGCAAGAGCAGCAAATCGATTGGACATTGGAGGCAACTTGAGCAACTAGCAACACAAAAACCCAAAAGTAATGGTGGTGGTAAATGGTCAAGAAGGAATGAGACAGAGAGGTGATGAAAATGGTTTTTAAGGAATAGACAGGCAGGTGGCCCAAGACGTCAAGTCAAGTTGTCTACATGTCACATGACCATGATTTGTAATGATATTTTGTTGATCAACGATAACTTCATTTTTAAAATAAATATTATTACAAATTACAGTCGTGTGACAAGATTACCACTTTAGGGATGTCAGTGGTGGGGAGGTGACTTCTGTTTCTTCCGCCTCACATGGCTTCCTTCTTAACACTCCTTCAGCTAGGTCTCTCCACAAGTATAAAAGGGTACATACAATGCTTGTAGTAGAGGAACAAGTGAGCCAGAACCTAGCAATCTCTCTCTATTTTCCTCTTTTTTATGTGCTAAAAAACCTCAATGACGTCAAGCGCAAGGTCAAACGGAACCAGCAAACACGAATTCACAAGTTCAAGGTACAACAATACACCTCATTCAAGGTCAAAGTGTTACATTCAAAGCTCAGTTCGATAGGTTTTTAGAAATAGTTCGGGTGTTTAGAAAAAGGAGATGAATTCTGGGTCAAGAGAGCTATGTAAGTTTACAAGGAGCTCAAGACTGGAGAGTCTTGAGTAAAGTAACTACAGCTTATATACATGGACAAGAGGATGACGTCGTGTTGCAGACGTCATTGAGATAGGCCTAGATACCTGCTTGTGTGGTAAAACAGAAAGAAATGACATCATGTAAGAGTTGTAACACAAAGTTATTCCAGGGTTTCCTCCTCTCTCCCCTCTCCTCTGCTCTCTCCTTTCGGGAACGTGCTTTGCCTCGCACTCACCACGGACCACATCCGTACACTACCTTTGCTGCACCATGACAAAGCAGTGTCCAGACAGACTTGAGATGTTCTCTATATGCCACTATTTTCAGTGGCGTACACTCATTGGGGGGCTAGTGGGTTGGCAGCCGGCGTCACGATAAATTAACGTTTCCCCACACTCGACACGCGCTGCACCCACGAGCTAATGGCTTATTTATTTTTCGCCACCAAGCTAAACTCAAGTCCCTCTTTCATTTCTGAAAGGTGGTCAATCCGTTTCTCCCTTTTGTTTCTTAACTCTCTCTAAAGGCTACACCATGCAGTGCAGTAGTAATAACTGGCTTATTCTAAATCTTCCTGGGATTTCCATGCCTCGCGCGGGAGTTGTGACGCGAAGCAGATCACCGTAAATGTGCACAAGGTAAGTGCGTAAAATGCGCCATACCCACCTAGTATCTCTTTCTCTAGTGAGAAGGCAAAAATCGAGCTCGCAATCGTGGGCCCGACAAAGCGCTGCACGGAGGCGACTGTCTGCGCGAGGCCATTTGTTGCACCGAGCATACCCTTTGGAGCTGCTGAAGAGGTATATAGAAATATGCAGCCTGCGACAGGAGGGAGTAAGTGCGAATCAGCGAGGAAGGTAGGCACTGGGGAGGTGAAGGGGAGAAGTAGAAGTAAAGGAAACAGAAGTCTCACTATATGCCATATTGATGCCTACCATAATCAACATGTGAAACAGTACAAGGAACCACAGGATATTATCTGCGCTGCCAGCGTGTCGTGCGTACGTGCCGTTGATGGGGAACAGGAGGAAGGCCGGAACGAGGCAGGACATGGAGGCCAGCAGCGAGCCACGGAGTCCCATCAACTTCATGATGCGAGGAAGGATGGCGAACTGAAATGCGCCGTTCAGGATCCCAAACACGCCTAAAAACGTGCCCATCTGCGCGGGGTCCAGACCGAGTCCGCCGTATCTGATTGGGGTTGTGTATACCAACGGTACGAGCGAATTATTGGAGATTTCAAGAAATGCGAAGAGGGCGTTAATGGAAATACTAAGTAGTACTGGCCTGGTGAGGAGAGCGCGGAGAGACGATCTCTGCTGAACCACTCCTGGGGATACAATGGCATTATTCTCATCCTCGATATTGCTCTCCCCGTCACGTAAGTAACCCGCGTTTGAGTCGCCACTATAGAATCTCAGTTTGCTTGTGTTATTACGCTTGTGTAGGGTCTGGAAACATTGGGAAGTGCACCAGTAATATAAGGTGATGCTTTGGCACGTACCTCTTTCAAAAAGATAGATACGATGAGGAGGGAGACAATGGCGAATGCACTTGTAACTGCACAAGGGAGAAAATAGGGATACTTTACCCAGAAGGTGTTACGAAACGCTCCAGGCCAATGGTCATGTGGCCGTGAAAGATGGCCACCCACGAATGAGCTGCGTAGATGTTACTAGTAGAATGACGGCACCGGGGCCCCACGCACCCTATACCAAAACTAACAGACCAAGCCAGGATAAGAAGCGACATGCCTTGTGCAATGTTCGACTCATCCGTGACCTCCACCAGCATACTCGGCAAAACGCCAGCGTTGCCATTCAGTGCGCCTGCAAGAAATCGGCTTTATCGCAGTTAAAAAACATAAACTCATTCGGTTGCCATCCGAATAAGACATTACCTCGCCGCTAGTGCCCAAAACGTTCTGGACAGGCCGAATAGGACTGTCGCTATTATTGAGCCTAAGGTACCACCCAGAAGGACAGGCTTGCGACCGATAAAGTCTGAAAGACGGCTCCATAGTAGGACAGTGGTGGTTTCCCCGACAAAGCAGAGTGATATCTGATGCACGCATAATTGACGTGCCATGTCACATCTCTGAACAAGTCACGTACGATGATACCAGAGTAGTATCCAACCTTCCTTTCGTCCCCACCGGTAATTGGAAGTTCACTGATAAGCTTAGAGGGAAAGGGCACGTCACCGGACATCACACGGCGTTTTTGAGACTATATCAGTACAACATACCTCATTGATGTAGGGAGTCACGGACGCAGACATCAAAGAGTCAGCGAAAATCAGTAGGAACAAAGCCGACAGCTGAGCCCAAGGCAGTGGAGTGGGATTTGGGGATGTCAGTATCACATTCTGTTGAAGAGGAGTTCTCTCATCATTCTGCCTGGTGTCTGGCATGACAAGAAATGCAGCGAGAAGAACAACAGAAGAATGGAGTGAGCTACATTTTATACCTCGTGTTCATCTATTAAACACAGCCTGAGGTTAGATAATCCAAACTACCTAGAATGGTAGTTATAATTGGTCAGAACTAATAATATTAGTCGTTACCTAGGATGGTAGTTATAACTAGTATGCTTTAGCTACATAGGTAAAGATAAGATAATAAAATACTCACTTCAGTTATGTTGGCTATGTAGTGAACTATAAATGCGTAGCTCAGTCTTTGGGATAGAAAGACTATGTAATTTGTTAATACCTATGAATGTGTAGCTACACAAATGAATCACTGAAGGGATAATGTAGCTTTAACACAGAGAGTACTGACTAGTGTGTTGAGACGAGCCGGACTCCCGGGTGGACTCGATCTAACGATCGTGATAAGATAATCTGACATTAACTGATTGAGATACAATTCCACATTGCACGCACAACACTTTCCTTCACACATCTTGTCGCAAGTAAATAGGATTATTTATTGTAATGATTGTCACACTTTAATGTAGTATTAAAAGGTCGCTATATTGTACGTGTCCACTTCAGTTTTGACCACAACAACTGAAGTGAGTATTAGTATCTTATCTTTACTATAGTTAGCTAACGCTTACTAATAGCCTATCCGCTATCTACATAGGTAAACATACTAATTAATATATTAGTTTTGACCACACCTATCCGCTATCTACATAGATAGCTAAACCCTTTCACAGCTGCGTTCTGTCATAGATAAGATGTAAAAGTCATAGTAACTCAGAGGTGATAAAACCATAGTCAGAGGCTGTCCAGAATGTGGAGATTAATGCATGCATAAGCCTTGAAGCAGTCAGAGGATGATATCTTGTTGATCAATGATAACTTTCCTTTTTCTTTTTAAAATAAATATTATTACAAATCACAGTCGTGTGACAAGATTACCACTTTAGGGATGTCAGCGGTGGGGGAGAGTAAGGTGACTTAAATGAAGCTAACCAGACACCATACACTCTCATTTCCACAAGGTTTTGTAAGGATAGTTCGGGCGTTGTACGCAAAAGCTCTGGCCGTCACCATTTCTGGCTGGACCATTAATTCGACTTTTAGTTTCGGACAGACTCTGATATGAGATTGATGCATGGCACAAGCAATTTAATTAGCATTTTACACTCAGTTTCGGATTCATCTCCTTTCGTCCTTATTGCTCGGTTTCGTCCTCTTTCGTCTTGTCCTGCTCGGCTCTGCCCTCTTTCTACGAAATTCATCATCTGCTGCTTCATAACGCTCCTTCAACTAGGACTCTTTACAAGTATTTAATGGTACAGGCACATGCTTGTAATAGGTCCGGGGCTCCTCCTCTCTCACATCACCTCTGCCTCTCTCTTTGCTTGGGAACATGCTTTGGATTGGATCTTTTCAGTAACCTCCTAGACTCTGTCATGCACTTACAACCACATCTCCTGCATCTCTGTCATCATACTAGTAGCCCGTTGCTAGAATCACTGGAAGCTGCTGATCTACTCCTTTAAGTGAGTGAAAACTAAAGACTAACGGATACCTAAGTCCAGTCTTGAAAGTATGACTCGTCAAAACAACATTGAATGTTCCGCGCCTGCGCCAGTTCGCTCTCAAACTCCACACAGAAATCCTCTCCTTTCAGGATGTGCGTCTTCATGCAGTAGGAGCAGTCTTCTTTCCTGACGTGGGCCTGAAGAGCCTCCAGATATCTCCCGCGGAAGCTTGAAGGTTTGAAGAGCGGGCGAGCGAATCCATTTGATCCCAGGAGTTTGCTCCGAACAAGATCGTTCAACCAGGGAGGATGAACATCTTTTCTAATTGAAAGGCAGTCAACCCAGATATTAAATGGCACGTCATAAAGCAAAGAGAAGCATGAGATAAGACTAAGTTTGGAGGATTGGCGAAAGTGGGTCAGGTTACGGAGTGCCGGGCCTTCAAACGACCGTAAAACCTCTCCGAGATACTCGAACATCATTGGGTAATCTAAAGTAAGACGGGCGGCGGCCTCCATTTCTGGAACAAGCCTTTCTCTGTACGCGATGGCGTATAGACGGAAGGCCTTGGCGCCAGTTGGGGAAAGTAACCCTCTGCGGCTGACCTCGGCTCGAATACGGGATTGGATGGCGACCATATCATATTTTTGACACGCAGAAAGCAGACACAAAATCTTCTCGTCTGAGTCAGGGATCAACGGATCAACGGGATACAGCACCGATATAAGACTGTCCAGCACTTCAGCGTCCTCAGGCAGGTGCACTATGGGAAGCCCGTCGACGGCTTCATTTTTAGAGGGTTGAGGGAGAGAGAACATGTCACTAAAGAATGGTGATGAGGCAACTAAAACTGATCTGTGGACGCGGAATCTGGCAAGATCGGATGAAAGAAGTATAACATCGGCATTGGGCATATCGATGTATTTTGTTGGAGACCAGCTTTGGTTAGATGACTTTTCAGGGCCTTCAAAGTTCGTTCCTTCACCCAGGAGTAATAAATCTGACTCAGCCTAAAAAATGTTCGGATTAGTAGCCGAGATGATTGCATCGATGATGACTCTCACCCTGGTCATACTGTCATGGACGACAGCTGTCAAAGCAACCCAAAACGCGCGTATCTCCTTGCTAGACATGTCTTCACAGGCTGTGCAACTATGTCCTTTGCGGCTCTGCCCTTGGACAGGGTTTGCCAAGGACATGTGGAATTTAGTGAGATCGAAGAGGGCGGGAGTTTTTTTTAATGATGTAATATAGTTATCCACCGGTGAACCTGAAGCTGTACATTGTAGGCCATTCAGAATATACGGTGCGCGAGATGTCTTGAACTCTTCAAGATCCGATGTAAGATTTCTCCGGACCCTGTCATGATATTTCCAGAGTTCGTGAAGAAAGGCACCTGGCATCATATCGTGCTTGTAACCAATATCCTCAATAATCAAAGGTGAGAAGTTCAGAGTGGATCGTGCTGCCTGAAGCGCCTCTTGACGAAGCTCATATTTCTGGGAGAGAGAATAAACAAGGAATGCGGTCTCTTCTCGAATGAATTGTGGTTCCTGGAGAGCTACATGGTTCCGGATGTGTATGAGAGCCACGTCCATATTATACTTTTGAGCAGCTGACAAGAGTTGCATGGTTTGTTCAAGGGTTGAAGGAAGAATGGGTGGTACAGGAAAAATGTAAGAGAGAAGGCTGAAAAGGACGCTGCCAGTTTCGGGGAGCTGAACGATCGGAAGTGAGGTTGCAACATCCGTGTTGGGGGAGGCTAAAATATGTTCGCCAAGTATGGGAGAGCTATGAAAGATATAAAAGTTTAGCACAGAGAATTCATAGAAATCGCAAGATCTCAGGATGGTGTCTGATTCAGGGAAATTGAAGAGTAATTTATCTGCGTCGAACGATACGACCGAGAGCGATGGCAAAGTTTCGGGGGTGATGACTTTCGACATGAAAGGAGTTGGGGTTTGCATATGGGAGAGGCCGTGAGTGATAACGATGAACGTCACTGTGTCATGGTCACGGTATTAGGCTGCGGCTGCTACTGCCCAAAAAGGGGTTGGCCCCGAACCAAATCTGCTCAGCACCTCAGCACGGAAGTATAACCCAATTCGAATGTGGAGGTGCACAGGTCTTCCCAGGGGGTATCAGAACGTTGGTATTCCAGTGGAAGGAACACAAATTGGACACTGACCACTACAAGAGGGAGACAGCTCGGGATAGCAGTCAATACAGTTGAGGGCAGGGCAGAAAATAAGCATGAAGACGAGATAGTGGAGGAGACCTGAGCGTTTGGGCGTGATCTCCAAGTTTATTCGACCAGCGCCAGGTTCGATAATTCCTACTAAGAAGAGTGGAGGATACTATCTGGAGTTTGTGCTGTCACCGCTCGCAGGCCCATCCTAAGCCAACCCGCAAAGGTAAAAAGAACTGCGAAGACGAAACCATGGCAACGGAACAACGCCCGCCAGACCTACTGGGCCGAGTCGAATTCAATTGTGAGGATATAGGAGGGGCAGATCCAAAAAAAAAAAGAATCCCGCGCTACCACGGATACTTCCAGACCCAGAGTTAGAAATGGCCGACTCGGATTCAAAAAAAACCAAGTAGACTCTTGAAGAGAAAGCGTGGCAGAACACCGTAAAACGCTCGCCTGAATCGATGGCGAAGTAAGGAAGGGAACCGCAATAACGGAGATATCCTAACGCCGTTAACATGGCCCAGCCAAATGGTCGAGCGCAGTACCTGTAGATGGGTTGAGTCGAGCTATCGTGACTACAACCATTTCAAGGTCTATGGTCCATAAGCCTCGCCTCCCCCCCTCCCATGTCACCCCCCGTGGTGTGGGCGGAGAGAGCAACGTGGTAGTGGTTCCGGGCCGTGGTTCACCGGTCGTCAGAACGCAAGCCATTATTAACGCATGCCCCTTCCCAGTCTGTCTCGCTACCATCCACTCCCGTTACGAAGAGCCAACTTTGATTTAAAACTTTGATTTTCGAAACTCTGACCATCATAAATGAGCGACACGGCAGCAACTCGTAGACAGCTCAAGATTAAAGCTGGAGTTGTGAAGCGGTTAGTTTTTCGTTCAACTATATTTTAATTCGATGATGGCCACGAGGACCGATACGAAACTTTCTACCACGCTCAACAACTTGAACCACACCTCTCCGATATAAACCATAGATACCAGAAGGAACTCGTGCTCTATCACACAGAAGTCGTGGAAAACAAAACAAGTTAGAATCTCTCATCGCTTCTGGAGCGGATATAGAATCTTGGGAGGCCAAGAACGCTGTATGCTTAATCCCCCCCCCTCCCCCCTCCCTTCTAACGCCATGTGATGAGTAGTGGCATTAATCCGTGCTGATATATAGACGAGCCTCATACGCGAAAGCGAGAACATGGTCCACGACACTACGACGCGGCTCGAGAGAGCAGCGGGGGAGCTCAAGGATCTAGTGGTACGTATAATCGGTTCATCATTTGATTCCCCTTGCCCTCTGACCCCCCCCCCCCTTCTCCCTTTACCCATCCATAACTTTTTAGGATTCCGCAAAGAGAAATCCAGAATTGGAACAGGGTCCAGAATTGAATGACGCTGCCATAATCCTTGCGACGGTGATTCAGAACACCTGAGGGAAATGAGGGAAGCAAGCAAAACCTATGGAATTGGATTTTCCCTAAATTTCGACGAAGCTGTAGGGAATATAAAAGGGGGGTTTTTACGCGCCCTCCGTTGTAACGTACACTATGCTACTTCTATGATATAGACATGATAAGAACGTCTACCTCCTCTGACGAATAAAATTCAGCTGCTTGGCTGAACGAGGCCTACCCCTAGCCTGATTAGTGACTTGTTGCCAGGAGAGGTATATACACGGGGTTTGCGCGCGCCCACATGCACGGCGCCGACGGCCTTGCCTAAAAAAAAGCGCTAGCTGAAATAAGGGAGGGGCACGGTGAGTTGTCAAGGGATCTGGTGTAGTTTGTACGCAGTCGATAGCGCCCGGGGAGAGGGAAACATAATTTCAAAGAGCAGACCAATAATTCCGTTAGGCGCTGCTGCCGAGCCAAAGATGCGAGACCAACGGAGTTTCATGATTGTTGCAAAAAGATAACGGATTAATAATACATGAACATAAAACCTTGGGGGGAAGGGGGAGGGGGGGCTTGCTACTCGTCCCATAGACCCTTTACTAGAATGTCCAACGTACGTACTAAATAAATCACAATGATCAGAAAGGTCGAGTTCCAAATAAACCTTTTTTTTAAATAATTGAAAGGGAACGCACCTCCTCCTCCCCCGATTCACAAATTACTCCACCTAACTCATATAGATATCCCCATCCTCATTTTTCTTCTTCTTCTCCCGCTCCGCCTCCGCCTCCGCCTCGGCTCGTCTAGCATCCCTTAACCTGGAGAGCGCATCAAGCACGCCACGCCACGCATCGCGTTCGACGCGCTCCTCGAGCAAACCACGCGTCTTGTCTTTCACCTCTACACCACCACCGGCAGCTTTATCGCCTGACTGAGACTGAAACTGCGACTGTGACTGCGACCGCGAGGGTGACTGGGATCGTAAGGAGGGGCCGGGAAGTCCGACGCCTTGAGGGGGTGGTACGAAACCGTTAGGGGGTGCGGTGAGTACGGCAGGTGAGATAGACGCAGCGCGGATATGAGCTAGCGATGAGCGAAGAGCCATTTGTATTCCCTAAACACACCACCCAAATAAATTAAAATTTCACGATCATGTTAAGGATAAAAGGGAAAAATAAAAATAAAATAGAAATAGATGAAGGAGGAAGAAGGAAGAAAGGGGGGGGGGGGAAACGCTCACGTCGAGAGTTTCGAAATATTGGCCGACTTCGGCGACGAATTGTTCGCTACGCTCATCGCCCTTCGGGAGTCCCGCATCTGGTGCGTCGGTTTGTGGGAGGGCTAGGAGAGCGAGGGATGAGCTTGCGAGTGAGAGGAGATGACCTATGTCCTATTAGGTCAAGGTAGGGAGTATGACGTTATTGGAATTAGGAAAAGGAAAGTGACCTTTTCTACTCGACCTAGATCATGTATTTGGCGGGCTGTACGCGATGAAGAAAAAATTGGGTCAGAGTCATATTCGTGTTGTGAGGTTGAGGTTGAGGTGGAAGTGTGGGTGGACATCGGGGATTATCGGACCGTGGCCGAGTCAGTCTCAAGAGCAAGAGCGCACAGCAGCACAGCCCTTACTCAACCAATCCCTTTCACTTTCATTTTCTCTATTTAATTAGCACCATCCATCCGTATGGCAACAGGGACCGGCCAGCTCAGTTGCCGCGACAATGCCGCGATTTGTAAGCAGCTGAGTGAGAAAGACGACTGAGGACCTCAGAGACTCTATTTTTTTCACTTTTTGTATTGATTTTTGTTTGGAAAGACTGTAAGTTGTTCTCCTCATATTCAGTGTAGAGAGGGTGATAAAGTAATGGATGGGGGCATTTCTTGAATGGGATGGATTCTTGGGGCTATTTTACAGCCCCTTTAAGTGTACAATACTTGACACAAGACAGCAGTAGTGAATGCCAGGGATAACCCTGGGGTGCCTTCATTGGTACCCGTACTCGTACCCGTACCCGCGTACGGGTAAACCTGCGGGTTACCTGTGTAAATGCGTGCAAGTTCTTTACTTGCATCGCGCATTTCAGATATCTGGCCCAGGCCTTCCCAGACCAAGAAGATACACAATGTGTTCATTTGTGGCTGCTTAAGATCCCTCAATAACTCTTGTTTTATGTTTGGAAGATTAAGATAATTCAATATTCCATTATTATTTTATTATTCTGGTTTCAACTTTATACAAGTGCAACTAAAATCCACCCCAATATACAGAGATGATTAGATAGGATGTAATAGAACATTGATGAAAAACCTGTCAGATAACCACACAGAATGCAAAATAAATTGATGGGTGCATAGTTAATGATAGGGGGAACCCCTCTATATTTGTTTTGATACCCAGGTTACCCATAAAATGAAACGCGTGCAAGTTCTTTACTTGCGTTGCACATTTCAGACAATCGGCCCGGGCCATCCCAGTCTAGGAGATACGCACTTGGATACAACGTGTTCATTTATGACTACTGAAGATCCCTCAAAAAGTGTTGTTTTACATTCAGAAGATTAAATTTATTCTTTATTTACATTATTATTTTATTATTCTGGTTTCATTTCATACAAGTGCGGCTGTCCTAGTCCCTGGATGCACATTTCTACGCGTTTAAGTCAACCTTCCTTAATAGGAAGGAGATCAGACAATATGCTGGTCTATGCGATGCAATATAGTTGCTGCCCCATGCAGCTTGTAGATACACGCGGGCCTTGTTTCAGTAAAATAAATTGATAATTAGATTATATAATAGTCGCAAGTAGTCTAGAGTGTATTTTAGATAGTGCCAGACCGGCATAATTGATCACATGTTAATAAAATAGATGCATCATGATTTTCAAGAAAATGGATCACTGATAACACTTTTATTTTACATTGCACTGTTGATCTGCTTTGATATTTTGTAAGATAACACTAGAACATATTTAAAGATACCCTGTAGCATACATCAGATGATATCTTGTCCTTTTGGGGCTGCAGATCTGTTTTATCTTGGAAATTCTACTGATCTTGTCAATGCATAATGGGCACCTGTACCCGCCAAACCCCCCGCACGGGTACGGGTTTCCACGGGTTGGGAGCTGTATACCTGTACCCGTACCCAGCAAAACACATGGTGCTTACTCGCGCGGGTATGAAAACCCTTGGTGATCTCTAATCACAAGGGTCCTTGATTCAATCCATTGACTCCCCGGCCCTCTAATGGTGGCCCAGGCCATTCTTGCCAAACAATTAATGTGTATTGCTCCTATTCCTACTTACTCTTTGGTGTTTTAATCACTAGCTGTTCCATTCCTTTTTTCTGTTCCTAACAAACACACTCAGTTCATCTTACCAACTACTTTAAGTACTATTCATTTAGTTTTTTTAATCCGGTTTTCTTAATATGGCCTTGGACACGGCCTGCTCTCCTTTTCATCTGCACAACTTTATTCTACAGCCTCAATGATCATAATCATTGTCTTCGTTTTCTGACTGACGAAAAATATTCCAAAGTAAAAAAGAAGAGTTCTCGAGGTCCTTGATTGCCTTTCGCACCCAGCTGCTTACAAATCGCGGCACAAACCGAGAAAACGAGCTGGCCGGTCCCTGTTGCCATACATCCGTGTACAATCTTGTTGCCCATGCCCTTGCGAACTCTTCTCACATAAAAAACACTCTTAGCTTGCCGCCAACCCCAATTTATTACAATTACAATACACTAACGATAACCAATAAACAATACAAATACAATACGAATACAATACGAATATCCAACCCCACACACCTCACACAAGACCGTGACCACAGGACAAGTAGAAGAGAAGACGAGACGAGACGAGAAGAGAAGAGACAAAAAGAGACGAACAAGACGAAGAGGAATAATGGCGCTTTCCAAATACCCGACAGAGCAATTCCCGTCCTCGCACTTCCTCATCTGTGGCGGGTCCATCCTCTTTGCATCGACTCGCGCTCCGCTGCGAGTCTGCCTCTTACACCATAATGTCTGTGACGAGTGGCTCCTCCCTAAAGGTCGCAAGGACCGTAGCGAAGACGTGACAGCCACGGCCGTACGTGAAACGTTCGAAGAGACAGGATACCCCTGTCAATTGCTCCCCCTAGATCTTATCACGCGCGCACCTGAGGCTGGCGCGCAGACCAAGGACGCGGCTGTGCCCGTGCAGGGGAGCGAAGAGCCATTCATGCTCACTTTGCGTCGTACGGAGAACGGGGGGGTGGTCAAATTCATTTGGTGGTTCGTCACTGTACGGAGGGAAGGGGAGGATAAGGTCGAAGGTACCCAGACGGCTGTGGAAAGTTTCGAGAGTTCGTTCTTTGAGGTGGACGAGGCGCTTCGCGTCGCTACCTTTCAGGCGGATCGGGATGTCATCGCGAGGGCCGTCGAGCTCGTTCGAGCGACATATCCTGAAGCGAGGGAATCATCTGAGGGGGGAGGACGGAACGAGGACTTTGCTCAGCCTTCACCTTCACCCTGATGATGATGAAAGATGAGACGCGATTGTCGTGGTTGATGACGAGAGAAATATTATTCGTAACGGACGATGGCGTTCGCCTAGCTATTACATACTACGTCACAACTTCATCAAATCTACATTTTGAGAGCAACGTGTTGTTGGTAGTGATCATCCTCTCTTTTTTAAAAAAAAAAGATTATATACTTGAATGACCATCTATACTAGCTAGCTAAAATATACTTACTCTTCAGGAACAAGGAGGGAGACCTCGGAAGTAATAAAAAAAAGTCTTGGGTAATGCACGTGACTTCGTTTTTGGGTTCGAAGCGGTGGTGGCGGCCTTGTCGCGGAGCTGAGCGGATAAGTGACGGCCGATCGGCAGTTGGAATGAATGGACTGGCTTTGTTGGTGATTGGTGGTATTAACCAGTTGTCTACGACTCGGTTGGGATTATGGATATCGCTCCTTCCACTGCGATAAGGCTCAGTTGGTCGTGATTGTGGCGTGGTCATGATATTGACAAGTGCTTCGATATAGACACGCTTTGCAAACGTTTCTTGATAACTCCCAATAAGTAGTTCACGCTTAGCACTCACGCAGTCCTTCTCTTGTAAAAAAAAAAAAAACGATACGTGGAAATGCTCGCGCAAAACTCCTCGAGCATAAAAACCCAGACTATCTTCACCATCTCCACCAACTCATACACTGCGACCGTAACTGCTATCCAACTTCCTAAACACATACACCATTGAATGGCTCTTCCCAGATACCCCACCGAGCAATTCCCGTCTTCTAATTTCCTCATATCGGGGGGTTCCATCCTCTTCGCGTCTGTCTCATATACCACAACGCTAGAGGGCAGTGGTTGCTCCCAAAGGGTCGCAAAGATCGCGGGGAGAATATCATCACGACAGCCGTAAGAGAGACGTTCGAAGAGACCGGTTACCCCTGCAGACTTCTTCCCCTCGACTTGATCACGCGCGCCCCGGCAGTCGGTGCGCAGACCGCAGACGCGGCTGTGCTGGTACGCGGGAGCGAGGAACCGTTCATGTTCACCATACGTCGGACTCAAGGAATGGCAGGAGGTTACGCTAGTGGTTGTGGTGGTGGTGGTGGTGGTGTACAACTCATCTTGTGGTTCGCTACCATTTGGACTGGCGCGGAGAAAATTGAGGGTGTTCAGACTGAGGACGAGAGCTATGAGAGTGCATTTTTTGAGATTGAAGAAGCACTGCGGATGGTTACGTTTCAAGTGGACAGGGATCTCATTGAAAGGGCCATTGAACTTGTTCGTGCTACCTATCCAGAGTATCCAAAGGAGGATCACCAGGACAAGGACTATAGTCTGAGTTTTAATCGGAGTAGATTGTGAATCGTACGTAATATACAAATAAACACATTACGTCATAGAATCGCCACGTCTTTGGTTGGGGTTAGCATTCTTCTCATGGCGCTCACATTCAATGTTTCGTCTTCCACTTCCACTACCTGGTCCAGTGACGGCGACGGCGACGGCGGCAGAAAGATCAGTTTCTAGTCCATTTTATGTACATCTTTCCCTCCCTCGTAGAATTCGTGGCTTTTCTTTGGTCCTCGCCGTCCTCGCAACAGGCGCTTTCCTCTACACCTGGTCTTTTCTTTCCTCATCCTCTCATCGTCACCAGGACGATATCCCCCTCTATCTTCAGGACCTACCGAAGCCAGAGGGAGGCGTAGACCCACCCCGATTTTATGAATGGCACGAGAGGGAGAAACGTCTACCACAACATAATCCTGATTTGCCTTTCCCGCAAGGGAGGGAGGGACGCTACATTCGTTTCTCGAATCAGCTTTGGGGTGCGCCTTTTTCCCTTGTCTTGTCCGCAGTCGCTCACCCAGTTACTGACACATCGAACGAAAAAAATAGGCTTAGGATGGGGTAATGCGATGCAAGAACTCCTATTTAACGCTCACCTCGCTTACCTAGCGAAACGAACGTACGTACTATTCTCATGGTCGGTCGTCTCCCACGCACTCAATCCGTTTCTCTTTTCTTCGTGCAGTTACGTGTTTGATAATTATACTTGGGATAAAACGTCCAGTGACTTTTCCAGCTTTAATGACAAGCGGATCCCCGCTCGCGTGCCACTGACCGCACTACTCTCTGGTACGCCCTACCCCATCTTCCCCCCCTCCCCCCCTCCCCCCTCCGTATATGCGCACCCTCATATTTGTTCACATCTAAAGGTCCCGTTGCTGGAGACCCTTTTCCACCCTCCACAAACGGTGTTCCTGCTGTCATTCCTGAATTCTTCAATGAAGTGTGCCCTAACCGCACTATTATCGATCGCAATGAGGTCGACGGCGCTTTACCGGACGCGTCTGCTGCAACGCTTTTGCAGGCGTGGCTTGATAAACTAGAGCAGATAGAGGACCGGTGTGTAGAGATTAAGGAGCATTCAGGCCAGATATTTAATTACCTGTGCGTTCTCCTCTTTCCTCTTCTTTCACGGACGCGTCGGATCTGAGTCGGTTTTTGGGAAGGGTATTCGGTGACTCGACTAGACTGCTCGACATATGGCCATCAATATCCAAGTCGCCAATCATCACTCACTTTTCCTGGTCGCCACTGATCCTCGCTGCGCTCGTGGCTAATGCACAAGTGATTCATCCCGCGCTTTCCTCCATTTCCCCAAGCTCCTTCAACCCTTCTGCCTCCACTGCTCCTCTCTCAGGTCTGCTTGCGCTGCACATTCGACGTGGAGATTACATCGACCATTGCAAGAATCTGGGGAATTGGTACGCACATTTTATGGGGTTTAATGAATTCCCTGGACTGCCCGATCGGTTCATCCCTCCGCCTCCGCTTAGAGTGGGCGATGCATCGGAAGAGGATCACGCGCAATATCGTGTGCACTGTTTTCCTGAGATTGAGGATATCGTGAGACGGGTGCGGGAAGTGCGGGCCTCGCTTTCTTCCACGACTCAACTCAGGCGCGTGTACGTGCTGACGAATGGGAAACCGGAATGGCTGGAAGAGCTCAAAGAAGCATTACAAGAGGACGCGAAGAAGGGAGGTATGCCCGTATGGGAGCATATTGGGACGAGTCGGGATTTAGTATTGACGGGCGAACAAAAACATAACTCTCAAGCGATGGATATGGCAGTCGCCCAGCGAGCGGAAGTGTTTATCGGGAACGGGGTGCGTTTGTGTTTTTGCCTCTTTTTTTGCTTTGCTTTGTGGGGGGCATTAGGCTGTGTAGTGCTGATCGCCTACGGATAATAGTTCTCTAGTATGACGTCAAATGTGGTCATGTTACGAGCTGCGCAAGGCCTTGAATGGAACACGATGCGCTTCTGGTGATCAACTGGGGAAACGACACACGACTTTTCGCTGCTGCGGAGCGCAGCGAGAGGAAATCCTTTTAAAAAACGACAACACTTCCTTCACCTTCCCCCCCCTCACCCGGACTTACTGGAAGCATTTTGACGACGACTTGAATGCAAAACATTTACATCCACGGATTCTTGACGACGCATATGTGCTCCCGTTCTTGGCGAGGATAGACTCGTTTCGAGGATGGAACTTGGGAAGATTGATTTGATATTTGATTGATTGGACTAAATTGATCTCCCGTCGCCACGCCACAAATGAGATGAAACAAAACAAAAGCAAAACAAAAAATAAAACATAAGCTTCGATTTTTTTTATATCCAGCCATATTCATATACGTGCACATTTTGTTTCTCATGATACCTCCTTTCGTGATACTCCCTCCCTACAACTTTGAGTAGTAATAATAGCAATAAGTCATAGAAATTAGACTAACATAAGCGAAATTTGACAATGGAATAAGATTGATTTTAATTGTCGATTGCCCATTGTCATCTGTCTTCGCCTTCCTCCAGAGGTGCGCAAGACCGTTGATGACACTCGGAACGAGGTGAGAGATATTACCCTTTTCTTGTTTGATGGAATGGACATTTTTTGATGATTTTCGGAACGTGAGCGCGCCTCGCATTGCCTCAAAAGAGTTGAGTCCCGATTTGTAAATCTTACTATACTAAACAGCCTCGAGTTTTTTTGTTTCTCTTACTCGTGCGTGCACCCCAAAATATCCATTCCATTTTACTACTTTGATAACATAGTATAGGAAGGAATCTTGATTATTTGGTTCCGCACACACAGACGAGATGAGTTGAGATGGATGATGAGGTCAAAAAAACTACCTTCGTATCTACAATTGGGGGTTTTTTTTTCTCCGATCACGTGTCGGGTAGTCCCCCCCCCAAATGCTTCCTTAACCTAGGGCCCATAATGCTACCTTGCTTATAAGGTCAAACTATCAATCTCTTTCATTTGTTTTTGTCTTTTCTGCACGCTTTCCCCACCTCCTTGTCCTGGTCCATTAGCTACTTGCTCTCCACTATCGGCATACCCTTGCAGTACTGGTCAGAACTAAAAGTGATATCCGTCTTTGCTGATCGGAACTAGGCGTATGGTCATGTACTACAAAAGGTCACATAAATAACTTGAACGGCTTAAGCACCTGCAGAGCGGGGCTTGAGTGCTACATTTCATACCTCATTCTTTTTGTCCGCCGCCACCATTCTCCGACAGTAATTGTGCGACTTTATCGTGACCTTCTTTTGTCGCAACTTGAAATGGTGTCGCGCCATTTTCATTTTCCAGATGTACATTCGCACCATGGTCGAGAAGCAGCTGTACGGTCTGCAAATATCCCCTGCTCGCTGCTTCATGAAGCGGGGTTGATTGTCCTCCATCTTGTGCATTTGGATCCGCACCATGCTCCAGCAATAAGCGTATGGGCTCTAACGCGCTTTGTTCCGCCGCTTTATGTAGTGGCGTTTGGCCACTGGTGCGCCTGGAGTCGACGCCTACGTTGCGTTCAAGAAGGATCTGAATAATGTCACTGTTTCCGACACTTGCAGCTATATGCAACGAGGTACAATGGTGCTCATCCAGGGCGCTTGGATCTGCTCCATGGTTGAGTAGCCACTGTGCAATATCGAATAATCCACGCGCTGATGCTACGTGTAGCGGAGTCATGAGCGCCCAACCCCCGTAGTTCACATCTGCACCACGCTCGAGTAGAAGCCATGAGACCTCTTTATTACTCCCGTGCATTGCCACGAGCAGAGGATTACCGTATTCCCCGCCAGTCGCGTTCAGATCTTCTGGATGCTTGGTAATGAGGCCTTCTACCAATTTAAGGAACCCAAATTCCGCAGCGTAGTACAGTGGGACAGTTTCAAGTCGTTCTGGATGAATCTCAGTCATCGATGAGCGTACCCAGAGAAACGCCGAAAGGTGGGGTTTTTCTGCATCAAAAAGGTGGTAGGTCCCTTCTTCTATATGTGAATACACACCCTCGAATTGCGCATGGTCCAACCAGTTTTCAGCGGAATATTGGACTAGAGGAAAGCTCTTGATGCTCTCCTTATCGATCTTGTCGTCTAATCGCAGTAAGACACCAAGACAAGCTTGTGCAAGGATGGTATGCGCAGGCTCCAGACGAATATGATAATTCGAAACATCTCCCTTCGAGGCAGCGAGGCGATCCGAGGTCAGGAACTCCTTCACGGAGAAGTGCGAAAATTGAACCACTTGGGAACCGCCGACGTCAATGACGGCGATTAGACTCGAGCACGCGGAGAGTACAGCTTGTTCTTGATCCTCCCAGCGCCAGTCCACGTTTAGCTTCGGAATACCTCCGGCGTTGAAGTCGACGGCAAGGACTTCTGCGAGCTCTTCAACGCTAAGTGGCCGAACTGCTGCTGTAAGGCATTGCAATAGACGATATGCGTGTTCTCGGTTTGCCTTATTGATCTCCTTTAGTACGCGTTCGTATGTCTCGTCCAAACTCTCCGGTAATTCGTCAAGGATACGCCGTACACTTGGTGGGAGACAATGCCGAAGAATTTCAAGTTGGCAGAAAACCCATCGAAACCTGTTTCATACCATGAGAACGTATGACCATCAATAAAGAGCGTCACTCTTACATTCCATCGGCTCTGTCTGAGAGCGCCTCGATAACTAAAGTCTTGTCCTCATCTCGCCACCTCCGCATCTTTCTATCTGAGTAAACCACAGAGCTGACATAGTCGATGATATCATCCTTTTGCCCATTTTCATCATGAAGGGACACGCGATGAGATGTTACGGGATCCAGGGAGGTCCGGATATCAATCTCAGGACGACTAGTGATGCAAAGTCGCAAATTTGGGAGGTTCAGCTCTAGAAATCTTTCCACAAGCTCAAGTACCCTTTCACGCGCCGATGGTATTCCAGAACTGTTCGGACATTCGTCCAACGCGTCCATGATTAAATAAGTTGGAATTTGCCCTGGGACAGTGAGCATGTCCTGAAGGCATTGAATAAGCGCGTCATGGCCGGGCTGTTTTGAGCCTTGATGGTGAATCGAGTACAAAGCAACAAGAATGTCGCAATAAATGTCGGATTGATTGCAAAGCTGAATCAGAAGGGAGGATAGCAAGGCACGAGGGTCCTGCTTGCCGGTGTCCTTGAAATCAAAATAAAAGTAGGCCATAAGTGCAGAGCCAGCATTTGAGATCGCCTCGATATTATGAATGATTGCGGAGCTGGTCGTAATCAACATAGGATTCCATAGGCAGAATTGATTGTGAGAGACACACCTGAGAATACTCTTTCCAGATCCCGCTAGCAAACCGAAAGGCCATTAGTATTAGTTGGTCTGTGGTGGGTAGATGAAATATACGTTTTCCATGAATCCACAAGAGAGAACCTGATGCTTTCCAATCGATGAAAGTTTCACCATTGGTGAACCACTGGGCGGTCCCCTCGTGGTGAGTGCTGCGTGCGGTGTTGTAATTGATGGATGGATCTGGGGGGCAAAGCCAGTTGCGAAGCTTCTCTAGAATTTGAATTCCTGCGGAAAGGTGATGGTCAGTTGAGCCTATTTACCCAGCGGTATCCGAGCTAGAAAATCACGAACGGCTCAAATAGCCTAGATCATTCGCTAGTTTCTGAACTGATACCCTTGTTGCCTTTCCCTCTGCCAGCATAAAATGTTTCAGAATAGACCCATTGATCGGCTAAATAGGGTCCCGCTCACCATCAACGATTTGGTTAACCTTGTCGCCAACAATCCTCATTCTGTCGTCAACGCCTTGGACCATGCCGTCGACAATCTGCACTTTTTCATCGACGCCTTTCACTCTATCACCGATCCCTTGCACTCTGCCATCGATAATCTCCACCTTGTCATCGACGCTGTTCACCGTATTTTCGACCAGCTGCACTCTGTCCCCTACGCCATCCACTTTTCCGTCCACCTTCTGAGTGACCTTCAAAACTTGAGCAGTAGCCATCCGAGCTTCTTCTTGTGTCAACCTATCTAGCCTCTGAAGCGCATCCTCGATATCGGTCCTTCCCACAAGCTTTTTGAAGTACTTCTCTGAACAAATATAAATTATCAGCCCTATCTTCTCGATCATCCTAACTCACTCGTTCTCCCTTGCTTGATCTCCCTCGTTGCAATCGTAAGTATACATAGTACTTCCACCATGATCTTCACGATCATATCTCTCATCCCATCACTTGGTGAGACTTCAATATAAGTTTCAAGTCGTCTGAAGAAGCTTCCAATTCGATCAAACAGCTCGAGGAGAGTTCCTTGGCTCGCCTCAACATCCTTTGCTGCCTAATTGAGTCGGTTGTGGAAGTGACATGCACAACGAGATAAGGAATGTTTACCAAGAGGAGGACACCTATTCCAGCAAAGATTACCTTGGCGGGAGAGAAGACCTGTGTAATAATACAAGAGTGTAGGTCTTGTGCGGGAACGAGCTGAACATGATACGACTGACCAAGCCAACACCTTCGCCTAATGTGGCTGAAAACGCATAGAGGACATTAACAGTTGGATTCAACCACTTTGTCAGCCTTTTGTTGTCGCTTATAGATTGACCGAACTCATGGGCCTTTTCTTGAAGAATGGCCAGAATGGCATCAGGAGAGTTACATGATTGAATCCTAGCCGATAAAGGGTGGTCGGCAATATCTTTCCCAGTTCGGATCTTGTATTCTTTCAAAGCAGCGCCAAAAATGGCTTGATAATTCGAACTTGAGGCTGTTGTGGAGGGTGTTTGGGACATATAGGTCGTAGCAAGGAGCTATCGTGATTAGCGTGGTCGACGAGAAGTTGCACGTACACAGCCTCATGACGAGATAAGTGATTCACCAGATATAGACGATAGACGCTCATTGATTGATTTCATTGTCGACCCATGTCGATGCCAGGAGAACAAATTGAAAAGTGGGAACAATCATCACTATTGATGTCCACGTTTCCTAGGGGGGCCACATGCTCAAAAGCAGCTATAGTTCCAGTCTGCAAAGGGAGATAGGGCCATTCAGACCCCACAGTCAACAAATACAATACCGAGTCAGCTGAATACAAAAATATGACCCCCATGAATACTAGAAGTATCCATTTCCCAGTGCGACCTGGTATGATGTGGTGAATCCCATTTGTGAGTATGTGCGTCTGAGGGCTTTCATGATGTGTGATATATCGAGGATTGTGGAGGAACATAATAATAAAAAAAGCTTTTTTTTATAATCGAATTTGATTACGCGCTTCAAGGTCGTGGCATAACACGGGTCACACAGCGGGTAATTTTACATCTTGTAACCTGTCACACTGTACCCATAAAGACACTGTATTTGGAGGTATGGTTAAAACCTGTGAGTTTTATTTAAAAATCATGTGTTGGCACATTGTGGTGTACCAGAAACAATCAGATAGAAACCACAGATATCATACTACAATATATATGTTCTAAACTACAGAGTCAGTATCTGAGGACAGAGGACTACTATGAGTAGTGGTTGTCAAGGGTTTTCATACCTGATGGGTAAGCGCCATGGGTTTTGCCAGGTATGGGTATGGGTTGTTGACACAGGACATGTCTGGAGATGCCTCATGTTTTGACCTCTGTGGTGTGGTGGTGGGGGCCATAATGAAAGCAGGACAGTGATCTCAGTAGTGTGAGCTGCTGGCAGGCATCAAGAGAGGGCAGTCATGGTCCATACATGGCACACCAGGGGCAGGCACCCCATGACTGTGCAGCCCTGAACTGCAGTTGTAGCCTGTGCAAAGGTGAGTGTGTGCTGCTGTTGCGCCATGGTGGTTGGGGTGACAATGTGAAAGTTGGCTCCCATTGAGCGAGAAGCTGTGGGGACCGGGGGAGGACCAGAGGGGGCTGGCCCCGGGGTTGTGGCACGCGGGTGGTGGCTCGTGGGGTGGCCCTGAGTTGGGCGAGACTCAAGCTGTTCGATGCACAGGACCAACACCTGAAGCGTGTCTGCGATCTGCGCGAGGGGGTCTCGAGGACCCGGTGCACGGACTGCCGATGTTGGGGGAGGTGGGTCAGCAAGAACTGGAGCAGGAAGAGGAAGAGGGTCAGTGTCATCCTCGGTGAGGTAGGATAAGTTATCAATAGAGCGCTCATCCGTCATCATTACCTCTGGGCGGTGGATGGAAGCGTCGGTGCCATAATTGGCAGGATCAGATTCGGCCCTATTGAAGGGTCGCTGTGGGGCAGGCTGGGCGGGGGTGTCCGCGGGGCATCAACCATGTCCTGGTCCTGGTCCGGTTGAGAGGACGGGACCGATGGAGTGCGGCCGGAGTCAACGTGACAAGCGCGGCTAGTGGCACGAGGGGGATAGGGAACAGCACTCGCCCATGAGGACGCGCGCAACCGCGTGGGGGTCGAGTGATGGAGGGGCGAGAGCCCTTCTTTGTGGGGCGTCGTGATATTCTGTCAATGTCAGCGCGGCTCAGGAGGGGTGTGGGAGCAGGAAGAGAAGCATCTATCTCCGCCTGCGATCGGGCGATGTGGTCATCGTGGAACTGTACCCGCCATTGGGCCACCTCAAGGAAGACTTCCTGGTGTATTTTTTGTTTCAGCTCAGCGCGGATAGAAGCGCGAAGGCTGTCGTGTGAGAGGAAAAGCTCATGCACAATTTCCTCGCGAATAGTGATGTGCCTGGCCCGGCTCAGAGAAACTAAAAGCCAAAGCCGCCGGCTCAGGCCGCGGCTTTCAACAGTACATACAAGTGCAATAGCAATCGTCAAAATCAATAAAAATCTGATCACAAAGTGGTTGATTTGGGTCACGTGATCATGTTTATCGCGGCATTTCAAACTTTTTCTTCGATATAGCTTTGCAATACGTAACACACTAAGTCAGATTTGGATTAGCTGAACTATAACTACTGGTTATATGTCATAAAATTCTCTCTGCCAAAAGCCGCGGCTTGGGCCAAGCCAGGCCAGGGCTAAGCCGTCTGTGGCGGCTTTGGCTCGGCCCAGACTTCAAAGCCGGGCCGGAACATCACTACTCACGAATGTGTCGCTCAGTATCTGCGCGCGCTGCGTGAGGGTAATTCATGTCAATTAACGGGCGTGAATATCTGCGAGCTCGGTCATGTAAGTTCGTGCAGCATTGAGAGTGCCATCAAAGTGGGTTGTGGGGGATTCGGAGTTAGTACTCGCAAAGAGACATACAACTTGTTGTCATCATATCATCCATCGAGATGTGCTAAAAGGGGGTGGAGGGGCGAGGCAGGTCGCGGCCCGGGGAGACGGCGGGAACCTAGGAGACGTTTGAGATGAGGTGAGGTGAGCGGCCGCTCGTGTAAGGCGGGGGTTACCCTGCCAATTACTAATCACTACTCTCACAACCTCACGACCTCCAACAACCTCACGACCTCCAACAAACTCACATGGTCTCACGATTGTACGCCAGTGGCAATACCTTGATGCACATAATAAACTCAATTTTTAAATGAATAAAAAAAGAGTTACCCAGACTTATGCTATGCCTTACAATCAATCTCCACATTCAGTGCAGTTATCTAACAGGTGATTTCACTTCAATTTGCAACAACTTTTACATCTTATCTTATCTTGCACTGTAAGCATGGGATAGTAGCACTTGTTACAATCTCATGGTTCACTACTGTTTGGACTGGTGAGAAAGTTGAGGGTGTTCAGATGGAGGATGGAGGATAAGGGTTATGAGAGTGCATTTTTTTGAGTTTTTTTTTTCTTGAATCGAATTTATGGGCTTTGCCTAAGTCGCACGGTTACTTACTAGTAGTGGGTTCCAGTAGCTACTATGTAGAATATCAGGGCATGGCTCCAGAGAAAAAACCCCCGCGGGATAAGAGTTGTGATGTAGGTTTAGACCGTCCAAAAAGGGGGGGGGTCCATGGACCTATTCCGGCTTCATGGGCCGTCTCTGTGTATACTACGTCGTGGATGGTTACATACATACATTAGGGATCTCAATTGAAAAGACCATTACCATTGAAGGCGACTGAATTTGAGTCTGAGCGTTAATCTGAGTAGATTGTGATAAATATGTGATGTGTTTAAGTTTTTAATACGTTACGACCCCACGGCGCTCTCATGTCTCTTCTTTATCCTCCACTTCCACTACCTGGTCCAGTGACGGCGACAAATAAATCAGTTTCCAGTCCATTTTGTATACATCTTTGCCTCCCTCGTAGAATTCGTGGCTTTTCTTTGGTCCTCGCCGTCCTAGCAATAGGCGCTTTCCTCTACACCTGGTTCTTTCTTTCTTCATCCGCTCATCGTCACCAGGACGACATTGTCATCTATCTTCAGGACCTACTACATCCAGGAGGCAGCAGCACACCCCGATTTCACGAATGGCACGAGAGGGAGAAACGTCTACCGCAACATAATCCTGATTTACCTTTCCCGCAAGGGAGGGAGGGACGCTACATTCATTTCTCGAATCACGTTTGGGGTGCGCCTTTGTTTTTTTTTTTTCCCTTGTCTTGTCCGCAGTCGCTCACCCAGTTACTGACTCATCGAACGAACAAAATAGGCGTAGGATGGGGTAATGCGATGCAAGAACTCCTATTTAACGCTCACCTCGCTTACCTAGCGAAACGAACGTACGTACAATCCTCATGGTCGGCCGTCCCCAACGCACTCAACCCTTATCTATTTGATTCGTGCAGTTACGTGTTTGATGACTATACTTGGGATAAGACGTCCAGTTACTTTTCCAGCTTCAATGACAAGCGGATCCCCGCTCGCGTGCCACTGACCGCGCTACTCTCTGGTACGCCTTACCCCATCTTCCCCCCTCCCCTCCTCCGTATATGCGCACCCTCATATTTGTTCACATCCAAAGGTCCCGTTGCTGGAGACCCTTTTCCACCCTCCACAAACGGCGTTCCTGCGGTCATTCCTGAATTCTTTAATGAAGTGTGCCCTAACCGCACTATTATCGATCGCATAGAGGTCGACGGCGCTTTACCGGACGCGTCTGCTGCAACGCTCCTCCAGGCGTGGCTTGATAAACTAGAGCAGACAGAGGACCGGTGTGTAGAGATTAAGGAGTATTCAGGCCAGATATTTAATTACCTGTGCGTTCTCTTTCCTCTTCTTTCACGGACGCGTTGGATCTGAGTCAGTTTCTGGGAAAGGGTATTCGGTGACTCGAGTAGGCTGCTCGACATTTGGCCATCAATATCCAAGTCGCCAATCATCACTCACTTTTCCTGGTCGCCACTGATCCTCGCTGCGCTCGTGGCTAATGCACAAGTGATTCATCCTGCGCTTTCCTCCATTTCCCCAAGCTCCTTCAACCCTTCTGCCTCCACTGCTCCTCTCTCAGGTTTGCTTGCGCTGCACATTCGACGTGGAGATTACATTGATCATTGCAAAACTCTGACGAATTGGTATGCACATTTTATGGGGTTTAATGAATTCCCTGGACTACCCGATCGGTTCATCCCTCCGCCTCCGCTTAGAGTGGGTAATGCTTCGGAAGAGGACCAGGCGCAATATCGTGTGCACTGTTTTCCTGAGATTGAGGATATCGTGAGACGGGTGCGGGAAGTGCGGGCCTCGCTTTCTTCCACGACTCAACTCAGGCGCGTGTACGTGCTGACGAATGGGAAACCGCAAATGCTGGAAGAGCTCAAAGAAGCATTACAAGAGGACGCAAAGAAGGGAGGTATGCCCGTATGGGAGCATATTGGGACGAGTCGGGATTTAGTATTGACGAGCGAACAAAAACATAACTCTCAAGCGATGGATATGGCAGTCGCCCAGCGAGCGGAAGTGTTTATCGGAAACGGGGTGCGTGTGTGTTTTTGCCTCTTTTTTTTGCTTTGCTTTGTGGGGGGCATTAGGGTGTGTAGTGCTGATCGCCTACGGATAATAGTTCTCTAGTTTGACGTCAAATGTGGTCATGTTACGTGCTGCGCAAGGCCTTGAATGGAACACGACGCGCTTCTGGTGACCAAGTTGAGAAACGGCACACGACTTTCGGCTGCTGACACTTCCTTCACCTTCCCCCCCCCATCCGCGGAAGGTTTTGACGACGACTTGACGGGTTCCTGACGACGAGTATGTGCTCCCGTTCTTGGCGAGGATGGAACTTAGGAAGATTGATTTGATATTCGACTGGATTAATTGATTTCCCGTCTCCACAAGCGAGATGAGATGGAAAGCTATACGTGCGCATTTTGTTTTTCATAATATCACCTTTATTTTTTTTATTTTACATGGAAGCATGCAAACATGATTAGTCATCGACTCGGTAGTAGTCGAGTAGTAGTAGTAGATATCAAACTAACACGCATACCAATCGGATTAATGGATAGACATTTTATTGTGTGCGTGTTCGGGTCAGGTAGTATGCGCGGGAGCAAAGACTCACGTAACCTTGACCATCTAGATCTGAAACTGTTGAGTCCAACCGAATTCAAATTGATTGAGGCGATGCGAGTCGTGCAAATTTTCATGCTTATTTATCATACATCACTTTATTATAAGAACTTAGTTGCCTAGTTAGAAACCTCAGCCTTTCTGTTCAAAAGACTGAGCTACACTTTTCTAGCTCGCTACAGGACACACCCAGTGAGGAGAGGGGAGTGGAGGGAAGGGGAGGGGGTGGAAGAGTGGGAGAGAAGAATTAGTTCAATGTATTTGATTTTTCCCCTTTGATCTCACTTTTGTGCCCCATTCAAATTTAAATTTTACCTTTGATCCCACCCACGTAACATTTACTATATATAGTATAGGAGGGATCGAGATGAGATAATGAGATGATGAGGAATTATGCACACCGGGTTACACTCCCCACTCAAGAGCCCCGTCCCACGCTCCATCTTCGCTGGTCCCCTTACCTCCCCCAGCCCTCATCTCATTCCTATGGGCATGGATGAAGATACTCCCAATCTGCCCCCTCCCTGATTAATAGGGCAGCAATGGACCCTGCCCTCCATGGCATTGATGCCTCCAGATCACTGCAACTGTGACGCTTTTTGTCGATGTAACAGTTTGTGACGTTTGTGACGGTTTGTGACAGTTTTTCGACCCCGTGTGCATTCAACTTTTGTTTCAATGTTTCAACTTCTCACTCCGAGTCATGTGACTGGAGCTGATGATCTTTCTTTATCTGATTTTCAGACTTCTTAGACTGACTGGGATTGACACTCATTTGCTTTTGGAGTGGGTGCAACACCACTTGCATTTCCTGTCCCAATCTCCAGTGGAGATTCCTGTCATGAACTGACACCCTAAAGACCTCCTGACCCCCTAGAAATCTCTGGATGCTCCCAGAGACCCTGTAGAACCCTCAAGAACAAAGATAACCCTAGATTAAGACCAGAGAAGGGCTGGTCCAGACCAGGGCCAGACTCCTGCCTAATTGGAGACCTGTGGGAAGAGTGTCATTTTGAGCAGCAGTGAGTTAGATAAGCACTACCTAGTTTAGTAGCAATAATTCAGTTTAGTTGGTTAAAACTGAAGTGACAACTACACAAAGGGATGTCCTTAAATACTAAAAGAGTGTGTAATCCTAGTTTGTAGAACAATACTATCTAAGTCCATTGTCCTACAGTCACAAGAGAGGATAAAGAGTGTTTGTGGATTGTCCTTTATCAATCAGTCAATGCATGCCACAAGCATGCATTGTCACGACCTACCCAGCGTACCAGACAGACGGCAAGACGTGGGGGACACACAAGCAGTGACAGTAGCTGTGCGGGGTCCACAAGGACATCGCCAGCTTAGTCATGATGTCCCACGCCGAAGTCCAGAAGACAGGATATGGCATGAGGTACAGAAGCAGATCACGTGACAGTAAGGTTTGATGCCTCGTGTACAGAAGGACCCTGAACCTTAGTTGACATGGGAAGACGGTGGCACTGGTTCTGATGGAAGGTTCCATGGTCACACGTCCAGAACCACAAGCATCTAGATAAGCCTGATAAGAACGGATGACTAAGCTAGTACCAGCATGTATATATACCCTAGCTAGTCTCGCTCAGATGGTTCCCCATCTTGAGCTCCTGTGACAATCAGTAGCCTTGTGGACCTTTAACTTCCTTCCTTGCATCTCACCACCCAAACTCGTCCCTTTGGTACTCATCCTCTGTGACTTGTACACTGAGCCTGTGACTCTGGTAGACCCTGCATCGGACTTATTGTCTTCCGCATCGACCCAAGATCGTCCCGACCTTGTCTCTGTGACCTAGCCGCCTGCACTCGATCGCGTACGCCCCTCTGAGCATAACATGCATGGTGGTAATGCCTAGTGATTGTCAAGGGGTTTCATACCCATGCGGGTAAGCGCCGCAGGTTTTGCCAGGTACGGGTATGGGTATATGGCTCCCAACCCATGGAAACCCGTACCCGTGCAGCGGGTTTGGTGGGTATAGGCACTGATTATCCATTGACAAGATCAGTAGAATTTCTGAGATAAAACACATCTGCAGCCACAAAAATACAAGATCTTGTCTGATGTATGCTACAGGGTGGCGTTAAATATGTTCTAGTATTATCCTACAAAATATCAAAGCAGATTAACAGTGTGATGTAAAATAAAATCCTTATCAGTGATCCACTTTCTTGAAAACCATGATACATCTATTTTATTAACATGCGACCAATTCTGCCAGTCTGGCACTATCTAAAATACACTCTAGACTAATATAGACTATTCTATAATCTAATTATCAAATTACTTTATTGAAACAAGGCCCGCATGTAACGCTCAGCGGGGCGTTGCTGTGCGACGTGCACCGGTCAGCGCGAGTCCACTGTTACTGGTCCGGCACTAGTCAGCCACATCCGCGACACCCGACACTGTGGGTCCGGGATCTACAACAAGCCTGGCTCAACAGGGCCAGGCTCTTAGCTTCGGGGTGGATAGGAAGTTGTGCTATAACCAAGCACAGAGAAAGACGGGAAGAGTCAGCCAAAGGGAGCTAATCCCCTTAGGCTGTTGAGTGGGAATCAGGCTCAGCTGCAGTGCCAGAAGCACGTCAAACAGACTGAAGCTCAAGGGAGTGAAAAAGAGGGGTCAAAGGGAAGGGCACACACCCATTGCCAGAGGCAATGGGGGTCCCTGTAGGAATCTCAAAGGCGCAAAAGGAGGGAAAAGGCTCTGATGTATTCTGGGGTCTAAGATCTCCAGGCTGAAGGCCCAAGAGGTCAAATCTAGGGTTGTACAAACTGTCTACAGGGTCTTATATACTGTATGGGGGTCTGGTTTGTAGCTAATCAGGAACAGGGTCAGAGTCCTTATCATCCAATAGCAGATAAGATGTCAAATATAGTCCATGATAAGGATAAGCCTTATCAGAAGCATAATCATGTGGGACAGCCCCACAGGAGTCATATCAGTGTGGGAGGATTCCCACCAGGGTCAGGGGTAAATGGGGAGATAACAGGTCCCACAGGAGTCAGGGTGGATGTGGGAATACTCCCACAGGAATCAGAGAAGCGAATGATAAGCCAGATGGGCCATGTGATCAGAAAGGGGTAAATGATCAGAGGAAGATGCTGTGATCAGGGTCAGGGATCACATGGTCCAAAGTCACATGGTCAGGGATCACATGGCCAAGGGTCACATGGCCAGGAGTCACATGACTGGCAGAGGGTCAAGTACAAGCCAAAGTCGTCTAGTTGTCTGGACTGGTCAGATTGGCAGGGACAATGTCAGGGGTTCCTATGGGTGTCAAGCACAGGGACAGGGTCAGGAGCAGTGGCCAAGGCATAAGCCAAGGCAGCAAGGAAGGGTGGTGTACATCCAACAGTGTAGCAGCATAACTACCAGCAGGTTAGGTGTAAATGGCAGCAAGGGAGGTCAGTCCTATGAACAATGTCACAGGAATCAGGGTAGGGTCCTGGGCCCACAGGCCACAGGCATCAAGGAAGGTCCCAAGGCAACAGGCCAAGGGCATCAAAGAGTGGTTCAGAGAAGGAGGAGATCAAGGATGGTGCAAAGAATAAGGCATGGCATGCAGGGTCAGGAAAAAGAGTAGGGTCGTAACACCGCATGTGTCTACAAGCTGCATGGGGCAGCAACTACATTGCATCACATGGTGGTCTGACCTCCTTCCTATTAAGGAAGGTTGACTTAAATGCGCAGAAATGTGCATCCAGGGACTAGGACAGTTGTGCTTGTATGAAATGAAACCAGAATAATAAAATAATAATGTAAATAAAGGATCCATTTAATCTTCTGAACATAAACCAACAATTTTTGAGGAACCTTGAGTAGCCATAAATGAACGTGTTGTGTCCAAGTGCTTATCTCCTTGACCAGGATGGCCCAGGCCATTTACCCGAAATGTGCAGAAATGCAAAGAACAGTCACACTTGTATAAAATTGAAAGCAGAATAATAAAATAAAAATGGAATAATAAATTATCTTAATCTTATGAACATAAAATAGGAATTTTGAGGGATCTTGAGTAGCCATAAATGAATGCATTGTGTCCAAGTGCATATCTCCTTGACCGGGATGGCCTGGGCTGGATGTCCAAAATGTGTGATGCAAGTAAAGAACTTGCATGCGTTTCATTTTATGGGTAACCCAGGTATCAAAACAATTATCCAGGGGTTACCCCTACCAATTTCTATGTGTTTGTCAATTTTTTTGCATTCTGTGTGGTTATCTGACAGGCTTTTCATCAATGTTCTATAACATCCTATCTAATCATCACTGTATACTGGATTTTAGTTGTGCTTGTATAAAATTGAAAGCAGAATAATAAAATAAAAATGGAATAATTAATTATCTTAATCTTCTGAACATAAAACAAGAGTCATTGAGGGATCTTAAGCAGCCACAAATGAATGCGTTGTGTATCTTCTTGGTCCAGGAAGGCCCAGGCTGGTTATCCAAAATGTGTGATGCAAGTAAAGAACTTGCACACATTTTCACAGGTGACCTGCAGGTAACCCGTGGGTTACCCGTACCTGTAGTGACGGGTATGGGTATGGGTATGGGTACCAACAAGGATACCCCAGGGTTACCCTGCCAATCACTAGTAATGCCACTCAGGTTGATCTGGTGGCTTTGGGTCCATCTCAACATTCCCCTGTGATTAAGATGTTGAACACAGAAGATGTTTGGTGATGCTTCAGGCATCAGGTGATTAGATTAGCTACTTTGTAGATTAGATAAGATACCGGAGTTTTGGACTTTTTACATTATCATTATTACTTTCTTTCTCACATTCCGCAGTAGCTGACTGATACACCATGTAACATGTGATTTCTGTAGTGGCCAATGGCCTTTCTCCCTCATGTTTATTGTTTGGACTTTGTCCGGCACCTGTGGACTTATTCCCAGTGTGCACAGACCATCCCTTAGGGTATATAAGGGTGTCTGTTTCATCTCTTACACTTCAGAGTTTCTTCTACCTCTGAAGTGTAAGTCCACTCTCTTACTTACTATCATACCTTGAGACTAATGCTCCCTGTAGTAACTTGTCTTTGTCTAGGTCAGTAGTATAGTATAACAGAGTTTCTTCTACCCCTGAAGTTAACTTGTCTTTGTCTAGCCTAAACCGCTAACTTTGCACAGTCAGTATGCTGCACCTCATGCCTGTTCGACATAAGACAATCCCAGATCAGAGTAAACCTAATCCAGTGACAAAATCAGTGAGCTGCATGTGAGCATGTGGCTTAGTAAAACCATCAGTGAGCATGTCATTGGTTGGCATCCTGATAAGAGTAATGAAGCCTTTTTTGATGTATTCACAGATTGCATGATACTTGATGGAGATATGTTTTGATTGTCTCCTGGTCATGGGATTGAGTGCCAAGTCAACAGCACCTTTGTTGTTGCCATGTAAGGGAATCAGATTGGAAATGTCATAGCCAATCTCTGAGAGGAAACTGTGATACCAGTAGTGATTGGCAGGGGTAACCCTGGGGTATCCTCGTTGGTACCTGTACCTGTACCCGTACCCATCACTATGGGTACAGGTAACCCGCAGGTTACCTGTGGGTCACCCATGAAAACACGTGCAAGTTCTTTACTTGCATTGCACATTTCAGATAACCAGCCTGGGCCTTCCTGGACCAAGAAGATACACAATGTGTTCATTTGTGGCTGCTTAAGATCCCTCAATGACTCTTGTTTTATGTTCAGAAGATTAAGATAATTAATTATTCCATTTTTATTTTATTATTCTGCCTTCAATTTTATACAAGCACAACTAAAATCCAGTATACAGTGATGATTAGATAGGATG